>JAPKLY010000266.1:523949-639415 GCA_026898435.1 Prunella vulgaris
ATATATAATACTAATAATACCAATAATACAATATATAATACTAATAACACTAATACTAATACTAATATACAATAATCAATATCAATATATATATAATATAACATATAATATATAAATAAATATATAATATAAATATATATATACGTCCCCATATAAATAAATATATAATAAATAAATAAATATATAATATATAAATAAATATATAATATAAATATATATATGTCCCCATATAAATAAATATATATAAATAAATATATAATATATAATGCATAATATATATAAAATTAATATATAAATATATATACCTTTCACCAGTGGCGGGCGGACGGCGGCGGCGGCTGGACGGGCGAACGGCGGCTGCGGGACAGACGGGCGAACGGCGGCGGCGGCTGGACGGGCGAGGTTTTGGTTTTTTTTTTGTTTTTCTGATTCTGAAGTCGATTGGCAATTTTTGTTTTCTGATATTATTTTTAGCGACCGCCTAATCGGTCGCTAACTTAATTAGGTTTTTGCCACGTGGCTTCCACCGACAATTTGTCCGTTGATTAGTCATTTTATTATTTAGCGACCGATTAATCGGTCGCTAAATAAAAATCAAAATTTTGCCCGCGTAATTTAGGCGGTTTACTTAATTGGCGGTCGCTAATTATAATTAGCGACCGTTTTGGCGGTCGCTAACCTAAAAAAATGATTAAATTTAATTCTATTAATCATATATACCTATATCAACACAATTAACTATAGTCAATTAACTATATCAACAACAATATCAATTAACTATATCAACAACAATATCAATTAACTATATCATCAATACTAATAATCATCTTCATCTGCCTCATCTGCCTCATCATCGTCATCATTTTCTTCTTCATCTTCATCTTCATCTTCATCTTCATCCTCATCTTCATCATCTTCTTCATTTGGTACCCCTTCTTCTCCATCGACTTCATTGTCAACAATTACCGTATCAGGATTTTCAGCCACTAAATCCACAAAAAGATTGATACTGGAGAGACTAGGACGAGAACAGAACTCACTTAACTCTTCTCTGGATTTTGCAGTGTCTTTGGTCTTGCCGTCTGTATTAAGGATCGTGTGGAACAAGTTATCAAACACATTCTTCTCTATATGCATCACATCCAAGTTGTGTCTAATCAATAATTTACTCCAATAAGGCAAGTCCCAAAAGATGCTTCTCTTCTTCCAACCTCCACGGATACCTTTATTGTGTTTCATCCAACCCTCCTCAGTCGTTTTCCACAAGCCAGTTACTGTAACCTCTCTCAACAACGAATCACCCGAAATAAAGTGTGTATGGTTAAACTAAATTGATAAAACTCTTTTCATAAGAAGTGATTAAAATATAAACAATATTTATATACCTGTTCGAACTTGTGGTCTTGTACGCTTTACATCATTCCCCTTTAGAAAGTGCACTTTGTCCTTCCGCCATTTATGATCATTACATAGAAACTTCCGATGGTTATCGAACCATGATACCTTTTTACTCAGTGGAAGCCAAAATGCATTAGATCCATCCATGCAGTACGGGCAAGCTTGTTTTCCTTGAGTCGACCACCCAGACAACATAGAATATGCTGGAAAGTCGCTGATGGTCCATAAAACAGCAGCTCGTAATGTGAAGTTCTCCTTCTTGTACACGTCATATGTCTCTACTCCCGTATGCCACAAATATAACAACTCTTTAATCATTGGCTGAAGGTAGACATCTAGGTTTTGCTTAGGATTCTGAGGACCAGGCACAAAGACAGTGAGAAATATGTGTTGAGGCTTCATGCACAACCAAGGAGGTAGATTGTACGGAGTCAGTAATACAGGCCACAACGAATACTTCTTCCCGTGCATACCGAATGGAGCAAATCCGTCTGTGCACAGGCCAAGCCTCACATTTCTCTTCTCACTCGCAAAATCTGGAAACTCTCTATCAAGATGTCTCCACGCATTAGAGTCAGCAGGATGACGCATCTCTCCGAAATTCTCATCAGAACACTCCTCAGCATGCCATCTCATGTCTTTTGCAGTGGCACTCGACTGATACAACCTCTCTAGACGAGGAGTGATGGGAAGATAATACATAGACTTGAAAGATGTCTTCTTCCTACGATCTGAGGGTTTGAACCTAGGGTAGTTGCACATTCTGAACCGATCGATGCTCTCGTCGTCGCCCCAAAATAGCATGCAACCGTTGGTACAACAATCAATCTTCTCAAATGGTAAACCCATATCCTTCAAGAGCCTCTTACTTTGATAGAAATTTTCTGGTGCTGTGTTCTCTTTAGGTAGGGCCCGTTTGAACAACTTTGCAAATTTAATGTACACTTTCTGACTGACTTTGCCTTCAGTTTTGATGGACAACATCTGAGCATTGAATGATAATTGTGTCTCAGTATCACAACCAGGAAACAGCTTCTGATCGACAGATTTAAGCATCTCAAAAAATCTCTGCGAACGAGGATTTGGTTCCTCTTCCATGTGGTGACCACCCAAACCAGACTCATCAATCATCGTATGATAGCTTTGGAATTCATCCACCGGTGTCTCAGAGCATGGAATAGACGAATCACGGCTCGAACCACCAATCTCAAATCTCTCACCTCCACTGCTACGAAACTGATCATAGATGGCAACCACTATTTCAAGATTATGATTCCACCGAGTTTCGCCATGTACAGTCCAATTGTAATAGTATAGAGTAAAACCAGACATCACGAGATGAGTTAGAACCTCATCAATGCTAAAAAACTCTTGTTACCGCACTTTTTTTTGAACAAGGACATCTAATCTGGCCATTCATATCCATGCAGTGTGGATTACCAGAGGCAAACGCAGTAAACTCATGAATTTTCTTGTAAAATTCAGGGTTGATCGATCCTTGTATCAGACGAGGGATTTCATACATCCAACGACGATCAGGGAGTTCCATCTGATTTAAATTAAGAATATACCACATTAGAATTATAAAAAAATTCGCCAGAGTTTCGACTATAAACAAGCATATCCAATTTTTTAAAACAAAAAAATCCAATATATATAATCAAACATCAATTACACATAAAAATTCTAACAAATTAAATTAGGATTAAAATCTCCAATAAAAATAGATATATTCATAAAGAATTAATGTACAACATGCAAATAATATTAAACTTAAACGGTAAAAATGTAAAAATGTACGGTCAAATTGAAGCAACGAGCACAATGTGACAATGGACCCGAACGATTACAACCAACACGTTGAAATAATATAATTCTTCACATTTCTGAGATTTTTTAAGATTTTGGGGTTAAATTTTCGTGAATGAAAAGGAAAGAAGAGGGCAGTGGCTGATCTATATTCGAAGTTTAGCGACTGCTTTTTTTAACTTACCGACCGAAAATTCGGTCGCTAAATGTAAAAACCGAATCGGGCAATAACTGCCCACCTACCCGCTTTCGGTTTTTAATTTTAGCGACCGAAAAAGTGGTCGCTAAAATAAAAATAAGTTATCGACCGCCTAATCGGTCGGTAATATTGTTGACTAATATTGACTGACAATATTACCGACCAATTTGGCGGTCGGTAACTTATTTTATGTTAGCGACCGCTTTTTCGGTCGGTATTTTCGTTGAAAAATTTAGGATTTGACCAGTAGTCAAAATCGGTCGCTAATCGATCAAAAATCGGTCGCTAATTAATTATTTAGCGACCGATTTCAGTCGGTTGGTAAAAAGCGGTCGCTAAATTTCGTCTTTTTTGTAGTGTTAAAGTATTAAATATTTGATTAAATATATCAAAATATTTATCAGGAGTATCAAAAGTTGAGGTCCATAAAATCTATAAGTATAACATAATATCATTTAACCAAATTTCTGGTACTTTTCTAATGAAATTTTTGGTACTTCTGATTAAATATTTAATATTTTAAAATTAGTTCATTATAAGTTTACCATCATACAAACTTTATCATTTTTCAATGTTGTAGGTAATCATTTGTTTTTGGAGTTATTAACTTTGAAGTTTTCTTTAACAAAGTAAAAAAAAAAACTCGAGAATTGATGTGTTGTACTATTTTGAAAAAGAAAAGGGAGTGTGTTTTCCAAATACTTTGCACTGCTTATAAGATCTTGATTACTTAGAACCTCATTATCGTAAAATGTATTTAGCAATTTTCAAATTTACATTGTTAATAATATTGTTATATATATATATATATATATGCTCTCTCTGATTTCGTATTTTTAAACAAATGTTACATGAGGACGTCATTTTAAAATTTGATTCAGAAATAAATGTATTGTAACGTTGAGAGAAAAAAAAAAAACTCACAATAAAATCATGTATGTAAATGTAAGAACTGATGAGGACAACGAGGACTCACCAATGACAGCATATTAAGCTTGAAGTGGTCCAAGTTGACATTTCCAACACTCTTCTTACATGTCAGTCCCAAAAAATATTGAGGCACTGCTCTACTTTTTAAATTGAGACCTAAAATAAAGTGTTTGAATCTAAATAATTAGAGAAAATTGACTTGCCAACATAAATAAAAAAAATTGGCCGTTAAACACCATAAATTTAGTGGACTTTTGAGGAAAAATTAATTAGGTACGAGATTTTTTGCTCAGATTTTTTTTTTTTATGTTGATGTAGAGAATTAAGGAGAAGAGAAGAAAATTAAGATGTGTGACAAGGAAGAAAAAGAAAAAACGTGTAAATGTAGTATTTTTTTATGTGCATTTACAATAATATATTTTATAATTTTAATAAAATTTATTTATATTTTAAAAAATTCAAGATTAAGCCCCTAAATTTTAGAACCCTGTGACATATCACCAAATACACTTATCGAGGAGATGCATTTTGCTCACCCGGTTGGGGAGACTGGAGAGTCCACTTATGGCCGCACCACCGAGCTTCACGTATGTATTTTATAATTTATAGTATGTTCTAATTAATCATTTTATGAATTATATTAATTAATATTAAATTATATTTGTATTTTGTTTAATTTCAGAATCTGATGAGGCAGGCCCTCGAAGAGGCTCAGGCGGCATCGGTACCCACCCCGGAGAATCCTTCCCCCGCCCCTATTGATGAGGACCAAATTTTTTTGAATTTGGTCAAACCGAAGAAGGGGAAGTATATAGGATTGGGCAGTCACAGTAAGGCTGTCCACCTATCCCAGAAGGGGAGCTCTTCCTATTCCCTCAACTCTTATCCTCCTCCGATGTGGAAAGTCAACTCTTCGATGTGAGAAAGCAATTGGAGAAATATCAGACAAATGAGCAGCGGTTGAAGAATAGGATGAAGAAATCGGAGCAAGAGACACAAATGATGAAGGCTTGGGTTGAGCAAGCCTCGAGAAAGATGGGTTGGGATCCTCCCATGTTTCCTTCCGCTGTAGAAGAGCCTGGGGATGATGATGATGAGGATGACGAGACTGTCGGACTTGCTGACGACGACTTTGATTCGGAAGAATAGTTTGTTTTTTTTTTTTTGTTGAACAATAAATTTATATTTATGATGGATGTTTTTATATTGGATGTTTAAATTTAAGTAAATTTATGTTGGATGTTTAAATTTTAGTAATGTAAAATAATTAATTTAGAACATTATAAATATTTATTGAAAAATATTATAATAAACAAATTAGAAACAAAAAAGAAATTTTTTTGATGAATTTTTTTTTAAAAAAAGTGACTCAATTTGAAGTTAAATATAATTAGTTGCAAAAAATTGAACAAATTAATAAATTTTTCGTAATGTTAAATAATAAATTTACAACATTATAATATTTATTGAAATATATATATATATATATATATATATATATATATATACACACACATATACATAAGCAGATTAGAACCAATAAGCAATTAATTAGAAGCATTTAAAAAAAAGTGACTCAATTTGGAGTTATATACAATTAATGGCGAGAAAATAAACAAATTAATATGTTTAGTAAAATAATAAATTTTCAAGCTAATAATATTTATTGAAATATATATATATATATACACATAAATATTAATTAGAAACAATACTCATTAATTAGAAGTATTTAAAAAAAATGACTCAATTTGGAGTTATATACAATTAATGGCGAGAAAATGAACAATAGCGACAAGTGCATGAGTGGAACACGCCACCTCTGAGACGCCTAGAGATCGTGTGTTAGACCCCTCACAGGCGCAAATATTGGGGTATTTTATCTGAGCCATATATGGCTCAAATAAATGGTGTGATGCTTAGATTACAATGTTGGGGCCTGGTCCAAGTGGTTCGAGCCCTGTTCAGCCATAGAGAAGGCCTGGGTTCGAACCACCAAGGCCCCAAAAATTTTAAACTTTGAGACCGTCACGACGGTCGCTATTTTATAATTAGCGACCGTGTATGCGGTTGCTAAATAAAAAATAAAAATTAAATATAAAAAAACATATGATTTGCGACCGTCACAATGGTCGGTGATAAATATTTACAGAACGCGTAGGCGGGACGGTCAGTGATATATATTTACAGAACGCGTAGGCGGTCGCAAAATTCTCCAAAATGGGTCAAGACCAGGTTCTTTTACCGACCATTTACCGACCGTTAGGACGGTCGCTAATTTAGCGACCGCCTACAAATTCGATTGGTAAATATTAGCGACCAACGATATAGCGACTAACCTTATCGGTCGCTAAATATGTTTAGCGACCACTAAACGGTCTGTAATTCGCGATTTTTTTTTGTAGTGGTATTTTTAAGAAGTAAGTAATTATAGGTTCATTCGATAAGGAATAAAAAACTACAAATTAAACTTCTTTTTCAACAAACTACTTGCATATTTTAAAATTTAAAAAAAATCAATTTGTGTAAACACACAAAAATATACGTATACTTACTTATACAATATTATTAGTTTACTTAGAAAATAACTCTTTGTTATAATTGTATATTCAATGAAATGTTCAAATTAATTTATCTGGATTAATTAAGTAATTGTATATATATATATATATATGTTCTAAAAGAAAAACTGATTGAGACCAAATCAACTCAAATTTGACTTAGCTAAGACCCTAAACTTCGATTAGATATGAGTTGATTTTATCTCAATTTACAACATTTAATTTCTTTACACTACAAATCTAAAAATTGTGATTGTTATTTAGAGTGTCTTTTATTTTGCAACATAAAAGAAAGAGTAAGTCTCCTATGCACCAATTATACGGTGTAACTCAAGTTCATTTTTTTAAAGTTACATAATTTATTATTGAAAAGTTGCACAAATTATTACTGAAAAGTTACACTATAAAAGATACACTTTTCAGTAATAACATGTGTAACTTTTCAGTAGTATTTTGTGTAACTTTTAAAAAATAAATTTGAATTGCAACGTGTAATTAGTGCATACAAGACTAATTTTATCCCATGGTCACACACTCACATGCACATGTTACAACTGACTGATAACAATATTTCAAAGTACGGAGCTAATATTAATGGATATTAATTAGTTAATGCAGGAGGGGCAGGGTTAGTTTTCGTCAATTCAATTCGACTGGGCACCATTCTAAAGTCTCACCAATTTTTGCTGTCGCGCGTCCGTATAACTAATAATGGCCATTTACATATTACTGACAACGTTTAATCAATACCTACTTAAATTTTTTAAATAATCAATTATAATCATTTTTTAACATAATTAATTATAACAACCATCGGTATATGACATATCATTTTGTTTCGCTATAAATTAGAATTACAACCACCACAAAAGGTGAATCGATCACTTGAAATTGCACTCAAATTAAAACACACTGCAACTGAAACCCAAGGTTGAAAATATCGGTATCGATGGAAATATCGAGGTCTTAAATTTATAGAAATATCGATGGATATCGATATCAATATGTAAATTTAAAAATTATAAAAAATTTAAAAGCAAACATTTAATGCATAAATTTAACAAAAGAATTTAAAAAATTTTACAGTTGTGACAAATTTATATACATACACTATTTTTTTTTGGAGTTTTTCCCGAAATTCATCGATATTTTCTCGATATTTACTCTATATCTAACGATATTTGTTTTAATTTGTGGAAAAAATAAGCGATATAGATATTACAGGCCAATATTTACCGATATTTTTTATTTTTTTAATGAATATTATGGAAATATCGTTCCTACCCAATATCGATATCGGTGATTACAAAAATGAATATATCGTGAATATATCGAGATATTTTCATTCTTGCTGAAACCATAATTTCTACAAAAAGAGAACTACCAACAGAGGGAGTAAATATTCTCCCTTCATGTCTCAAAAAGTACCCAAGACCTGGAAGTTTTAATTAGTGGAACTCTGGCTATTCACATCTGACAACATCTTACTTAATTTGGACTATCTTAAATTCAAACAAATAACGCAACAAAGGGAGGGAGAGGAAGCTAGAGAGAGAGATCTTTCGTAATTTCGTACTTTATTAATTATATTCTCATGTGTCATGATATACATTTGGAAACTGATCATGATATGATTAGGAATACTAATTGCTACGGAGCAGTCAAAGTAGCTTATTTATATATATATAATTCGATTTCCTATATGTATTTATTTAAAATTAATTTAATAAATCTCGCTAATTAATAATTAATGCTGATTAATGATGTCATAAAAGGTGTTAGATCAACATTAATTAATTAATTAATCTGCAAAAACTTGAATATTCCGATAATTAAAAACGTTGAATCGATGTGCCTGCGCTGAGGTAGCTAGGGCTAGTGTACATGAACCATATGTATATCAGTATATGCAACCGCCCTGCACCAGAGATCGATGCCTAGCTAATTAATGCTATTAGTCATTAATTTATTAATTAATTAATTATTATCTCTCCATCTCATATACTCCCTCCATTCCAATTCTTTTTTTCCACTTTATAAAGAAAATATTTTAAACTCACAAAATTTAATAAAATACACCTTTTATATTTTATTAATTAACTTCACACTCACATACTCTATTTTTTCTTAATTCATGTGCCTAGTTTATCGGTAAATGTTAGTTGTTAGTAATTAGAAGTTAGTTCATCAAGTCTCCAAATACCCATATCTCCAAGTCAGTCTTATATTTCCCTCTTATTCGTTTCCAGAGAGAATCGAACCCGGATCACCCACTCAAGTGGAGAGCCTAGTGGTCCACATGCAACCGTGGGCCCACAAAGCTAACAGTACCATGTAAATCTCTAATAACTCACACACTAGCTTTGAATATATACTAGGTAGCATCATAATTTCCTCCTCCTCCTCCTCATGGACAAGACCGGAGACTTGTTCAACATTGATGAGTCTTTCTCTGATGAGCTTAACCGGGCAGGGAGCAGGCCCATGCCTATCCGGCTATTTGGCAAGTTGTTATTGGGCGTGCAGAGGAAATTCGAATGCGAATATTGCCCCAAAATCTTCGCAACTTCTCAAGCCCTAGGAGGCCATCAAAACGCTCACAAGACGGAACGCCAACAACGAACAACAACTCATCATTTTGGCCACCACCAGCATTATAATTATAATGCAGCTGCTGCACTTATCAATATCAACCGCCGCCGCCTCCTAATTGGCTCTTGGAATAGTAACCCTAATTACCCCCAGCAGCAGCTTCATAATTATTCTTCGTCTCGTCCAGTAGCAATCCATCCTATGAGCGGATCAACGGATCATAGCATGCAACATCATCCACCTGTGAGTTTGGACTTACATCTTTGATGATTTTCATCCCCATCACATCTTTGATGGATCCATCGATTCTACTGTTTTTAGGGGGCGCTTGTTTCAAATTCCTCAATGGTAATAGGAATGAAATTTTATTTTCCTTCTTTATCCTTATATATGTTCAATAAGAGTTTATGTTCATGTTGGTTACATCATTAATGTTGTGCTCCAATTTTAGAATAAGTATACAAAAAATAAAGTTGTTGATTGTTGTAGAGGAGATTAATTGAGGAGGATGATTATAGGATGAGATGAGGGTAATCAAATGAGGTAATGATTACCTTATTTAGGAGGAAAATTAATGTTTTGGTCTCATTACCTACCATAATTACTATATATATATCTTCACTCCCATTACCATTGAGGATTTTTATACCAAGCGCCCCCTTACTTATATTATATATATGTATGCATGCTTCTTGTTTCTTTATTCTTAATTGGTTAATGTACTCATCTAATTTACTTTTCAATATAATTTGGTCTTTTCCAAAAAAAAATTTGAAAAAAGTTAGTCTTTTCGTTTTTATTTTTCAGGAACAAACATGTTATTATCTCCATCTCAAATCTTTCTTTCCCTTTTATTATTTTATGTGAAAATATAATAAAAATGTGAAAATATAGTATATCTTTTTTCAAATGACAATTTATTTTATATATTGATCTGTCGAGCTGCAAGATAAAACAACCGTTAATTCTGTCTCTGTGCGTTGATAAACGTAAACAAACTAAATTAAGATTTTGGAACTATATAAACTTTTGACAAGAGTAATTCTCTTGTGTACCAAATATACCATGTAATTCAAGTGCATTTTTAAAATTTTACACAAAATACTATTAAAAGTCATCATATATGTTATTACAAGAATTTATTAAAAAGTGTGTATAGATTACTAAGGGTATGTTTGGTTCGCAAGATAAAAGTATCTATCCGTAAAAAACATGCATATTTTTTACGGATAGATACTTTTATCTTACGAACCAAAAGGATAGTGGTTTGTAGGATTGATTGAAAATATAATATTTTTAGAACCAATTAATACGGGTTATTTTGTCTCATGGACCGTTTAGCTCGAAGCCCTTTAGAGCTGAGCCCTGTAGGGTTAGAGTCATTCCAATTAGTATGTTTAATATTTTTATTTAAGTCATATAATCATATTTATTTGAATATTTATTTTATCCATTTGAATAAAGAAAGCTTCGTTTATAAGTCGTAATTTTACTTAGCATATAATAATGGTGTTATAATTAAGCATGAATCAATCATTTTCTAATTCTTTCAACTTATTAAGATTATACAACAAACTGGAACATAATTAATTTTTTATTATATATCTTATAAATTGTTTATTAATTAGTGTATTTTTAAAAGAGAGTTAATTGAAAAAAAAATCACAAACTTTATAGTTTTTATCAACTACAAAATATTTTTCTGTTGCAATTTGATACACCATTTTTTAAAATTTTATGAATCTAATAATTTTTCTCCAATAATTAAATGGCATGGATGCTGGATATGTCGAATAAAGTCCTCGTCATGTTAAAAAAAATGAAAATAAGAACTTCAAAATACAATTTCAACTTAAAATACCTAACTTAAAAATATATTTTATAGATATTAATTTCTTTTTGAGATGTTATTTTATTTGTTGGTATCTATGTAAGTAGCAATGTTACATTTGCGACAGTGGATATATTTAATTGTTCTCGGAAAATTATCAAATGTATTAAATAGAAAATATGAAGGTAAAATAAATTGCAAAGTAAAAATATATTCGGTAATTGATAAAATATGTAAATCGTAATTTTTTTTACAATTAACCCATAAATAACCTTTCTACTATATATCTTTCATGATATGCTAGAGACATTCTAATTAAGTTTTAATAAAGTTAGTACATATATATATTAATATAAAAATGAATTTTCAATATTAATAACAAGCGTGATATATAATACATATACCTTTCTAAAAAAAATGTATTTTAATTGCATGGTGCACTTGGTGCACAAAAGACTTACTCAATTAAGGAGGTCTAATTCTCATATGAAATTGGTGCACGGTGCATTCACTCAACAATTGATATTATTTATATTGCAAATTATAAGTTTATTATCTTTAAAAAAATGAAGGTTCTGAAAAGTAATTTACATTGTTATCGTTCTTTTCGGTGTAATCAACTTTCATTTTTCTTTTATTAATTAATTAATGCATTATGATTGTCTCAAATGAAATACTTTAATTTTCATTCACCCACAAAGATATAAACAACTTACTATTATATTTAAGATGCCATTAAATTTATATTTTTATCTTTATCCTTATTTAATGTGCTATGTAGTTAGTAATTCATTCCTTGTTTTGAAAAGAAAAACACTATATATAATAATTTCTATTTCTTAAGTTATGAGAAAATATTTGTAAATTTATTTTTGTGGTGGGGGTGGGGGGACATAAATTCTACTCCCTCCGTCCATGAAAATTGGACTACCATTGTTGTGCACGTTTATTAAGAAAAGTAGATGTTGATGTGTAAAAGTGAGTGTATTAGTATAAAAAATATTTAATTATTAAAAAAGTACTTGATGTGATGTGTAAAAGTGAGTATATGTGTATAAAAAATGAAAATAATGATTGTAAGTTTTCCATTTTAGGTTGGTAAACCATTTACTGTGGACGACCATTTAAGGCAACGTGGACCATTTATCGTGGACGGAGGGAGTATTACCGTAACGCTCGCGGATATAGTACACTTTACAGAGTTGGGTAAGAGTAGTACAGAGTCAGAATTAAGACAATTAAATTTAAATATGACAATAAAAGGAAAGAAAAGGTTGATGAACTCAATACAAAATTTAGCAAGTGCTCGTAAATGCATTCACCAAATAATTGCAAGTAAAATGAAAAGTTGAGAATAAGAAGTTTATATACTTTAAAAATTTTAACTTGTAGAGAATTGCAAAACCAATTAAAAAAAAATTATTAAATTATAAGATAGACATAGCCAGTTCTTATATTAGGGTAGTGAACCGATTGATTAAGGCTCAATAATTTCTAAAAGTGGTTCATGATAAATTTATTATTAAACCGTTTTAAAGTATTAAATGTATCAAAATATTTATCAGGAGTATCAAAAGTTGAGGTCCATAAAATCTATAAGTATAACATAATATCATTCAACCAAATTTCTGGTACTTTTCTAATGAATTTTTTTTTTTTTATCAGCCAAAAACAAGATATTATTAACACTAAAAGAAAGGGTACCAGTGATACCCCAAAAGAGTTCAAACTTTACAACTTAACAATTTAAGATCATTCTCGGGTTTGCTAACCAATTAGAGTAGGAAAAATTAGAGCATCTCAAACTTTTAACAAAAAACCAACTCCAAAGTTTAGCTTTAATTTCACTCACAGCATTTTCCTTTGAGAAATGGGTGTTACTAAAAATCACCGAATTCCTATATTTCCATAACACCCAAACTATGCATAGCCAAATGGATATTGCCACGGACCCGCCGATCTTTCCTCTTAAGATTCATTTATGACCAATCAAATTTAGAAAAGGATGTGATCGAGACCGTAATTACACCTAGCCACTTAAAGCATTAATCCGTACATACCTCGTGAGAGACTTCACATTCAAAGAAAAAGTGTCTTCCCGTTTCTTCGTGGACTCCACATAAAATGCAGCATACGTCGCTGGTTTGACTTAATGCGTTTCTCCTCCTTAAATTGCATTTTGTAGGAAGTCTGTCCCACAGGAGTCTCCATGCATGTGCTATTACCTTCATCGGAGCAAATTTATTCCAAATAAACTTGAAGCCTTCTAATGAATTTTTTTATACTTCTGATTAAATATCTGATATTTTAAAATTGGTTCATGATAAGTTTACCATTAACTATTTTCATACAAACTTTATCATTTTTCAATGTTGTAGGTAATGATTTGTTTTTGGAGTTATTAAGTTTGAAGTTTTCTTTAACAAAGTAAAAAAAAAAAACTCGAGAATTGATGTGTTGTACTATTTTGAAAAAAGAAAAGAAAAAAGGGAGTGTGTTTTCCAAATACTTTGCACTGCTTATAAGATCTTGATTACTTAGAACCTCATTATCGTAAAATGTATTTAGCAATTTTCAAATTTATATTGTTAATAATATTGTTTTATATATATATATATGCTCTCTCTCATTTCGTATTTTTAAATAAATGTTACATGAGGACGTCATTTTAAAATTTGATTCAAAAATAAATGTATTGTAACGATGAGAAAAAAAAAAGCTCACAATAAAATCATGTATGTAAATGTAAGAACTGATGAGGACAACGACGACTCACCAATGACAGCATATTAAGCTTGAAGTGGTCCAAGTTGACATTTCCAACACTCTTCTTACGTGTCAGTCCCAAAGAATATCGAGGCACTGCTCTACTTTTTAAATTAAGGCCTCAAATAAAGTGATTGAATTTGAATCTAAATAATTAGAAAAAATTGAACAGTTGTCAACATAAATAAAAAAAATTTGCCGTTAAACACCATAAATTTAGTAGACTTTTGAGGAAAAATTAATTAGGTACGAGATTTTTTGCTCAGATTTTTTTTTATTTATATTGATGTAGAGAATTAAGGAGAAGAGAGAAAATTAAGATGCGTGACAAGGAAGAAAAAGAAAAGACGTGTAAATGTAGTATTTTTTTATGTGCATTTGCAATATTATATTTTATAATTTTAGGGGGCGCTTGGTAAAAAAATTCTTCAATGATAATGGGAATGAGATATGCACATAGTAATTATTATATGTAATGAGAATAAATTAGGTACATAGCATTGTTTTTTCTCCTAAATAAGGTAATCATTATCCCATTTGATTACCTCAATCTCACCTTATAATCATCCTCCTCAATCAATCCCCCATACCACAACCAACAACATTCATTTTTTGTCAACTTTTCTAAAATTGGAACACAACATTGATGTAATCACTATTAAAATAAATTCTCATTCAACATATGTAAGGGTAAAGGAGGAAAATGAAATTTCATTCTCATTACCATTGAAGAATTTGAAACAAGCACCCCCTTAATAAAATTTATTTATATTTAAAAAAATTCAAGATTAAGCCCCTAAATTTTGGAACCCTGTGACATATAACTGAATACACTTGTTAAAGGACAGTTCTACCTTCTTATCAGCTCGAGATGCTCCTTATTTTTTGTACTATTAATTACTCTTATATATACAAGCATCCAAGTTCAATATATATAACTCCTAATTAATTACAAAGTACATGACATGCTAATAGACAGAGAAAAGAAACACAAACACTAGATCAGTAAATTTAGGTGACCAAATGTAGTAGATAATACTGCACTACACTCTCATAAAGAGTATTTCTTTTGTGTAGGTGCAATTTGCATTTTTTAAAAATTACTTTTTATTATTATTAAAAAATTATTCATATTATTATTAAAAAGTGTATTTGATAAATGATGCATGACTTTTCAGTAACAACATAAGCAACTTTGAGTAATAATAAAAATAATTTTTAAAAATAAGCAATTAAATTGCATGGTTTACTTAATATATACTCCCTCCGTCCCAGAGGTGTTTTCACCCCTGGGATGGCACAACTTTTAAGAAAAGTAGAGTGTTGTGTAAAGTTATATTATTAAAATAATGAGATTAGTTGGATTGTGAGGATAAAATTAAAGTAATAGTTTCTATTTATAGGGTGTGAAAACAATTATGGGACGGACGAAAAAAGAAAGTGTGAAAACAATTATGGGACGAAGGGAGTATAATACTAAATTTTTAAGGATATAGCTAAAAAACACCTTAAAAGCACGCTTGAATGCATCCATCCATCCAGCTGAATGCTTCAGGTGATAAATGCCAAAATCATCAAATCAACTCCATATATATATATATAGAGAGAGAGAGGGTAAAGAGCATGTTTGGTCCCATGAGATTTTGTGCTCATGAATTTGGTCCTTTTTTAACATGAATGATCCCAAAAAAAATTATTAAAAGTAATATGTTATGGGTGCAAAGAAAGTGAAATTGAGATCAGATGAGCAAGTACTGCTGATTAACTGAACATTATAATATCAGCTGAAGTCAGCTGATAGGTCTGCTGATGGTTAGTCACCTGATGAGGTCAGCTGAGATCGTTTAAGAAGTCTTCTGAAAGTCATCCGGGATATCAGCGTAGTCAGCTGAGGTAGTCAGCTGATGGTAGTCAACTGAGGTGGTCAGCTGAGGAGGTCAGATGATGGTGGTCAGTTGAGGAGGTCAGCTGATGGTGGTCAGGATGATGGTCAGTCAGGATGGTATGGTCAGGTCAGCTGGTCAGATCAGGACAAAAGGTCTACTGATGATATCAGCTGAGTACTCAGACTCAGCTGAGGACATATCATATCAGCAGACAAGACAAGACAAGACAAGAAAGGAGCATACTGACTCCGAAGTCAGGAATTAATTCAGGATCAGTTACGAAGCAGTTTAAACTTCCAAATTGGACAACGGGCGATCAGTTTAACAGAATCAAAACTGAAGATCGTTGGGCTCTGATAGTTATTCATTTTTGTTGCAACTGTAGCAGTTTTCTTGTTAGGTGGTTACGATCACTAACATTAATTAGGGATTCCATACTCCTATATATATATACGCACATATGTATAGAGAGGGATAGGATGAAAAATAGAACGATCATATACTCTGAGAGATCAAATACTTGTAATCTGTATCATCTTCCATCGATTAGTGAGAGAGGTGCCCTCATCCGTGGACGTAGATCATTTCTGATCGAACCACGTAAATCTTGGTGTTCTTCAATTTCTTTATTCCCATTGATTTCAAACAATCATTGTTGACTCAACAATTGGCGCCGTCTGTGGGAAACAAGGAAGATTGTTGGTGAAATCAACTCCTATGGCTTCTACGAAGATGGAGTTTGAGAAATTCACAGGAGCGAATGATTTTGGTTTGTGGAAGGTGAAGATGAAAGCTCTCCTCACACACCATGGATTATCAAATGCTCTGAAACCAGCGGATCAATGGCCATCAGAATCCTCAATAGAACCTGCAAAGAGGCAGGAGATTCTAGACAAGGCTCATAGCACAATCATCTTGTGCTTGGGAGACAAACCTCTGAGGGAGGTGTATAAGGAGAAGACTGCCATTGATGTGTAGAATAAGCTGGAACAGGTGTATCAAACGAAGTCGGTTACCAATAAGTTGTTCATGAAGCAGAGGCTTCATTCATTCAAGATGACTGAAGATAGGGATCTTGTTGAACAACTTGAAGAATTCAATAAAGCAGTGGATGATTTGGAGAATCTTGAAGTCAAGATTGAAGATGAGGATAAAGTCCTGATGTTACTGAACTCTCCACCAAAATCCTTGGAGAATTTCAAGGATGCTCTGTTATTTGGAAGGCAAGAGAAGGTGTCCCCTGATGATATTCAGAATGTATTGAAAACTAAGGCGCTTCAAATGCAATCTGAAAGGAAGAACACAAATCAAGGTGAAGGGCTGAATATCAAATTCAAGAAAGGGAAGAAACTGTTTCAGGGAAAGAAGAAGAAGAATGGTAAAGGCCCTGAATCTGGAAAATTTGTGGAAAGGAGAAAATGTTTCTCATGTCAGAAGGTGGGACATCTCAAGAAGAATTGTCCTGACAAATCTAGGAAGCAAGAAGAGGATCAGAAGGCATATGTCACAATTGCTACTCAGGAAGGATATGACAGTGATGAGGTCTTGGCTGTTACTGATGTCAAGCTAAGTGAAGATTGGGTGTTGGATTCTGGGTGCTCATTTCATATGTGTCCCAATGAAATTTTATTCAGGGATCTTAAGAAATTTGATGGTGGATCAGTTCTCTTGGGGAATGATCAGATGTGCAAGGTCAGAGGCTCTGGCTCAATAAAGTTGAGGCTGCATGATGGTGCTGAGAGGATACTACAAGATGTCAGGTTTGTACCTGAGCTGAAGAGAAATCTTATTTCTCTTGGATCACTCAATGTTTTGGGATATGAATTCAATACAAGAAATGGATTCATATTGATAACCAAGGATAACAACATTGTGATGAAAGGCAAGAAGGTAAATGGCTTGTACATTCTGATGGGTAACTCAGCTGCCGGATCAGTAAATGCAGTTATGGGCAGTTCTGATGCTATCTTGTGGCACAAGAGGTTAGGGCATATTGGTGAAAGAGGACTGAATGAACTCTCCAAGCAGAAGGCATTTGGGGATTCAAGAACAATCAAATTGGATTTCTGTGATCACTGTGTGTTGGGAAAATCCAAGAAACACTCTTATGCAAAGGGGAAACATCATACTGATGCTCCTTTGGACTATGTACACTCTGACATCTGGGGGCCTTCAAGAACTGAAACTCATGGAGGTGGAAGGTACTTCATGACTATCATTGATGATTTCAGCAGAAAGGTGTGGGTAATCATCCTGAAGCAGAAGAGTGAAGCCTTTGTGAAGTTCAGGGAATGGCTCCTTGAACAAGAAAACAAAAGAGGCAGATCCTTAAAACATCTCAGGACTGACAATGGACTTGAGTATGTGTCAGAAGAATTTGAAAATTTCTGCAAGGAAAGAGGCATAACAAGACACAAGACTGTTCCAGCAAACCCTCAACAGAATGGGCTTGCTGAGAGGATGAACAGAACTATTTTGGAGAAGGTTAGATGCATGTTGTCAGATGCTAAACTACCTAAAGTATTCTGGGGAGAGGCAGTTAATACTGCTTGTTATTTAATAAACAAAACTCCCTCATCTTATATTGACTTCAAAACCCCAGATGAGCTTTGGTATGGTAGGTTGTCAGATTACAATAATCTGAAGGTGTTTGGTTGCTTAGCCTTTGCTCACATAAGGCAAGATAAGCTGGAACCAAGGGCTCTGAGGTGCATCTTCCTGGGATATCCAAAAGGTGTCAAGGGTTATAGGTTGTGGTGCCTTGAAGCTGGACACAAGAAGTGCATTATCAGCAGAGATGTGACTTTCAATGAGAAAGTCATGGGATATAGTACATCTGAAAGTTCTCAGGATGCTGAGGACAACCCCATAATCAGACATACACCAGTTCAGGTGGAGCATACAACCAGGATTCAGAATGAAGATCAGGCTCAAGACAACACTGATATCAGGAATCCACAAGAAGATCAGCTGAGTGCATCAGCAGACAGTGATTCTGAAGATCAAACTGAAAATTCAGATGAGGAGGGTCAAGATTTGAGAAACTACAGTCTGGCTAGAGATAGACATAGGAGAAGCATTCATCCACCAATCAGGTTTGGGCAAGCTGACATGATCTCATATGCCTTATCAGTAGCAGAAGAAGTAGAGTATCAAGAACCTGAAACTTATGCTGATGCAGTGACAATGAAGGATAAAGATCAGTGGATTTCAGCTATGAAAGAGGAGTTAAATTCACTTGAGAAGAACCACACATGGGTTCTTGTGAATAGAACAAAAGGGCAGAAGGTTGTCAGCTCAAAATGGATATTCAAGAAAAAGTCTGAAATTGGGTCAGATGGAAAGGAGCTGATCAGATATAAGGCAAGGTTAGTTGCAAGAGGATTTACTCAGAGGGAAGGAATAGACTTCAATGAAGTGTTCTCACCAGTTGTGAAGCACTGCTCAATAAGGATCTTATTGTCTAAGGTGAATCAGGATGGACTGGAATTACAACAGCTGGATGTCAAAACTGCATTCCTACATGGAGAGCTTGAAGAAACCATTTATATGCAACAGCCTGAAGGGTTCATACTATCAGAAAATGAAGGAAAGGTATGTTTGCTGAAGAAGTCTCTGTATGGACTTAAGCAAAGCCCAAGGCAGTGGTATAAGAGGTTTGATAGCTTCATGATGTCAATAGGCTTCAACAGATGCAAGTATGATAGTTGTGTGTACTTGGAAAAACAAGGCTCTGAGGTACTGACATATCTATTACTCTATGTGGATGATATGTTAATTGCCAGCAAAAGTCTTGGAAGAATTCAGAAACTGAAGGATAAGCTCAGTTCAACCTTTGACATGAAAGACCTTGGAAGTGCTAAGAGAATTCTGGGTATGGATATTATCAGGAACAAGTCAGCTGGAAGGATGTTCTTGACTCAGCAGGATTACATACTGAAAATCTTGAGAAGATTCAATATGCATGAGTCAAGATCGGTCTCTACTCCTCTTGGACAACATTTCAAATTGTCAGCTGATCAATGTCCCAAGAGTGATCAGGAGAAGTCTCAGATGAACAAGATACCTTATTCAAATGGAGTTGGAAGCATAATGTATGCCATGGTTTGTAGCAGACCTGATATTGCTCATGCAATGAGCTTGGTCAGTAGGTTTATGGCTAATCCTGGAAAGACACATTGGGAAGCTTTCAAGTGGATAATGAGATATCTGAAAGGTTCAGCACATTTGGGACTACTATTTGAGAGGACTCAGGAGGACAAGCAACCTCTACAAGGTTTTGTAGATTCTGACTATGCTGGAAGCATAGATACAAGAAAATCTCTGACTGGATATGTGTTTACACTATATGGCACAGCCATCAGTTGGAGGGCTGCATTACAGTCAGTGGTTACACTATCAACCACTGAAGCTGAGTACATCGCAGTGACAGAAGCAGTAAAGGAGGCTATGTGGCTTAAGGGCATTATCAGGGAATTTGGAATCAGGCAAGATGAAGTTACTATGCAATGTGATAATCAGAGTGCCATTCACTTAGTCAAGCATCAGGTCTTTCATGAAAGATCTAAACATATTGATGTGAGGCTTCACTTTGTGAGGGATGTGGTGGAAAAGAAGGTGATCACAATACAAAAGGTATCTACTGATGACAATGCTGCTGATATGCTGACTAAAGTCATACCAAGTTCTAAGTTCAACTACTGTTTGGAGCTAGTTAAGGTACAGTCATGGGATGTGCCTTAATACTACTGTGATGTGAAGGTTAGGTGGAGGCATCTCACTTACTTTGAGGTGGAGAATTGTTATGGGTGCAAAGAAAGTGAAATTGAGATCAGATGAGCAAGTATTGCTGATTAACTGAACATTATAATATCAGCTGAAGTCAGCTGATAGGTCTGCTGATGGTTAGTCACCTGATGAGGTCAGCTGAGATCGTTTGAGAAGTCTTCTGAAAGTCATCCGGGATATCAGCGTAGTCAGCTGAGGTAGTCAGCTGATGGTAGTCAACTGAGGTGGTCAGCTGAGGAGGTCAGCTGATGGTGGTCAGGATGATGGTCAGTCAGGATGGCATGGTCAGGTCAGCTGGTCAGATCAGGACAAAAGGTCTACTGATGATATCAGCTGAGTACTCAGACTCAGCTGAGGACATATCATATCAGCAGACAAGACAAGACAAGACAAGACAAGACAAGAAAGGAGCATACTGACTCCGAAGTCAGGAATTAATTCAGGATCAGTTACGAAGCAGTTTAAACTTCCAAATTGGACAACGGGCGATCAGTTTAACAGAATCAAAACTGAAGATCGTTGGGCTCTGACAGTTATTCATTTTTGTTGCAACTGTAGCAGTTTTCTTGTTAGGTGGTTACGATCACTAACATTAATTAGGGATTCCATACTCCTATATATATATACGCACATATGTATAGAGAGGGATAGGACGAAAAATAGAACGATCATATACTCTGAGAGATCAAATACTTGTAATCTGTATCATCTTCCATCGATTAGTGAGAGAGGTGCCCTCATCCGTGGACGTAGATCATTTCTGATCGAACCACGTAAATCTTGGTGTTCTTCAATTTCTTTATTCCAATTGATTTCAAACAATCATTGTTGACTCAACATAATAGATTAATGTGGGATCAAATCTGTTTAATACAAATTCTCATGGGACCATATGTGCAATATTTTTTAATGAGTGAGACTAAATATATTAGAAAAATGACCAAAAAAGAACGTGGGACCAGATTCGTTAAGTAAAAATTCTCATGGGATCAAACGTGCTATTTACCGTATATATATATATATACACACGCTGAAGTAGGATCTTTCATGCTCTTAACCACATCTCCTATTCTCATGAATGACATGGTCGTGTTAGGTCTATACGCATGAATATGATGGATCCACCACAAAAAGCTAGCATTCAGTTAAAACATTAATTAAATGGTACGAAACAATATTACCAAAAAAATAAACAAATAAAAGGGGTTTAGTGAAGGGAATGATCTCTTTAAACAAAGAAAGTTTTAGTCAAGGAGAAATATTTCAAAATTTAAAGAAAGTATAGAGAAAATGACAAAGACGTTCTCTTTAAATTGGCGAGCGTAAACCCTTGCACATCTGAAATTTGAGAGAGGCGAGGGCGGCCTTTTACGAACTAGCGGGAGGGCTCCCTCGCGAACTAGGCAAAGGCAGCCCCTCGTTAATTGTTTAATTATTTAGTTGTTTATTTAATTTATTTACTAATAGTTATTTAAATATTTAGTAATAATAGAAGTGTATTATTTGTATAGTGTACATATAGTTAAAATATAAATAATAATTTTATTTGTCTAAATGGCAAGACACTCTGAAATATGCGGAAGATCACCGGGCCTGTTTCAATGAGGTCTCCTTTTACTCTTTAAATCTCTTTTTATATATACTTCTTTTCTTTATGGGAAATTTTTTATCATGAGTTAATTCTATATATTCTTCAAATAGATTTTTTTTTCTGAGCATTTATGTAGATAATCTAGAGAAATGTCTTGTTCCAATGTCATGTGGTTTAAAATCTTTCAGCCAGCTCTGCAAAAATCATTAATGTAATATGGGATATCAAGACCACACATTTACCATTCTTTCCTTTTTTTTTTTTTTACCTTCCCCTCTATACAATATTTGTCCCTTGTGTTTTTTATTACTAGCTGTTCTCTACATTTTTTACCATGCATCAAACAATTAATATCAAAAAAATCTATCCACGAATGTCTATTACAGCGTCAAAGGTTTCATTTTTTGGATTAATTAAGTAATATGATGTTATACTTGGTTTGTAAATTCTTCGATTGGATTGAGAATGATACGATAGTTATAGTTGTTAAATTTCATGTACACAATACACTCAGGGCGCATTTGGTTCAACGGATAAGATAAATAACTCAAGATAGATTAGGCAAGATTATAATCTAGATATTATTATTTGTAAGTTAAACAGTATATTTGGATTGATGGATTAAGATAATCAGTAATGTAAGATAATTTCATTTTGAATGTTTGGATTGCAAGATTAATAATAGAAAAATATACAATTGATAATATTGCCCTCTATATCATAAACAAAAATAAAGTGAATTATGATTCTCCCTTCCAATATAAAAAAAGTATTTTAGTAAAGATAAACACAATGGATTATTATCATATCTCTTCCATAAGATAATTGATTAGTTTTGAGCTTTTAATTAATCTTGAATTTTGTCCTTTAAACCAATCATCAAATTAGATGAGATAATTTAATTTATCTTAGCTTATATAAGGAATAAGTAAACATTTGAGATTAATATATTGAAAAAAGGAGAGAGAAAGTCATCAGAATTTTGGAGGAATAATAAGTTACCATTGAAATTGGTCGAAATATCAAGTGGACGAAATAAACTCCAGCAGGCAGTGGTGAAGGATAGGAGAAAAGAACAATTACATTTATATATGGGCTATGACTTAATTCTTAAGCCCAATTATTACATGGACCCAAAAGCCCATACTAATAGAATACGTTTATTTTTTATTTGGATCCGGATATTTTCCCCTTCTTGTTTGAGTACATTACCACCCATGATTTTTCAAGACTACCCAAACTCTTCATGATAGAATTTATAGCTTCACCCTCCCCTTCTCATTTTGTAAAAAAAAGTCACACACACTAAAATAGAAAGAGAAAAATATGTGCCACTAGAAGAAACTGAACCTGTTGGAGAGCATCCCGAAGACGACACGAACACCGGCTAGTTATCATGGATAAAAGTACATCCCATTTCCTTTTTTTTAAAAGGAGAAATTGAATTTAAGTGATTGTGTTTTATGTGTTTATATCCAACTCATTATATTTATGCTTGTAAGTGAATGGGTTTTGTTTATTGTCATTGCAAAGCAAATACGAACAAAGAACTGTTTCCGAATAAACTTGAAAAGATATCCCTTCTCGTTGTTAGCTGAGTTCAATGGTATGTGTGGAATGAATACATGATTTCCTATATATTTTCCGGTCGCAATTTTTGTGTGTATTAAATGTCTGGTGAATCCTTAATAAATCGGGTGGATTCCATTGCAAAATCCATTGGTTGGGTGCAATTTCCTCAGCAACATAAGTGGTCGGTTTTCTTTGAGTAGCAAACAGTGCTGAGGGATTCCAAATGGCTTCCCAAAGCTACATAAGAACTTATTGAAGTTTTGAGGAAATGTATGCTTGTAGTCATAGATTTGGGATTTTTTTTTATTGTAATCTTAATTTGAAGATTAAAAAAAAATTGATTTTTAGCTATTTATGTTAGGTTATGGTAATTGTGGGAGTTAGCTATAGAAATATAGTACCCTTTATTTGTATTTGTAATATTTACTTAGAGGTGAGATTTTAATTTATTATTTATCTCTATGATGGTTAGTAGAGTTAAATTGTTCACTGGGTGTTGTTAAATTTTTTTATTTTTTTTGGTATTTGAACAGTGGCATATTCTTGTAATTTAAATTTTGAGAGTTCAAAACATATTTAATAAAATATTTAAGCGTATGTATAGTGTGAAACTTGTTTATTGTGAAATTGGTTTGCAACTAATTCTCTCCGATAAGCCATTTAGTGATACAACTAATATTTTTCAACTAATACCTAACTAGCGATTTGTGTTCGCACACAAATGCATTTTCCTACAAATGTATAGGAACATGTAATGGTGGTAAGCTGATCAAGTTATAAAATAATATTGAACCCTAAGGAAGTAATGAGACAATTTAATCCTAAGGTTTTGTGAGTTTTTGGAATAAAATAAACAAGAATGAAATTGAGAATTTGGTTCAATCTAAATCTAAGTAAAATGCATAAATTGAAATGAATCAAGAATATAAAAATAACAACCTAAACTAAAACGTGCAGGAATAATGAGATGCTTCGGGTGAATTCCGTTATGTACCAATTACAATCAATTGCCTAAAATTCATTTATAAAGGTTATCTAATGAGTAAGTCAGACATTAATATCCTGCTGAAATAGAACTCTCATTCATACCTCAACACCCTAGCAGTCTTGTTCTCAGTTTCTAAGCATCTCTCAATGTCATAGAAACATTAACCAAATCCTAGAATCCATTACTATTAAGAAAATAATCTTACCCTTCTCACTCAACTCTCGTATTGTTGTGATTATGACTCAAATATTCATCAATAGAAATTAAAACCCTAAGTATCTCGGTGACCTACTAAAAGAAATCATCTCATCAGAATACCTACAAAAGAAATTAAAGACAGTGACTATAATAGTTCATTATCTTCCTTCGCCCAAAGCAAAGGGCCTAACTCTTAATTAAAATATGAACAGGAATAATTAAGACAATAGAATTAACGAAAATAACATAAATGAATTGAACATTGAAAACATCATAACAATAATTATTGAATAACAGACATGCATAAAACCTAATGAGAACCTCAAATTAAAAATCAAACCAAAATAATCAATAATCTCTAAAAATCTCAAAACAAGAATTAAACATCAAGCAAAGAAAGGTTGTTTTCTCTCCAAAAATCTCTTAATCCGTATGAAAACCACTAATTCACTACCCTACTACCAACTGCCCTGAAGGCCTAATTCCTAAACTAATGCGTGGTCCTCCTAAATTCATACTCCCTGCCCTTTTTAAAATTCAATGAATTCATGGGCTGAGAAAAATAATAAGTAAAATGGGCTTATAGAATTGGGCTTAAACACTAAATAAAGGCCACGGATATTCCTCCCCTATTTTTAATTACTTCACCCCTACATTTAATTTTTTCATTCCAAAATATATTTTAAAGACCAAAATATTCTTTTGTAATGTTTTCCTAATATACAAATGGATCAATTCATCCCATGTTCTTCATATGAAAACCATATTCATGGTTTTTTGGGTTCTTTTGGAAAATTAAAGGGGGTGAACTGAAAATTTAGGATGATGAAGTGAAAAAGTGGGTGAAGTAATTAAAAATGGGGGGAGAATATCCATGCCCAAGTAGTAATTATAGCGGACTCGGCCCGGATTTTTAGTATTATATTTTGTTTGGCCCAAATTATTGGCGCTTGCCAAAATAATAAATACGCTATTTTTTAAATTTATTTGATAAACTTTTTTAAAAAATTTATATATTTTCGATAATTTTTTCTGAACATAATGAAAATAAAAAAATATTCAAAAAAATGAAAATAATTTAAAAAATTGGTAGTGTATTGTCCAAAAAATTAGTGTCAACAACCTGTGCCATTTTGTTTTAAAAAAGAGACATAATGAGTGTACACACATTTTTTTTTTTTTTGGGGGGGGGGGGGGTGTTTATTTTTAGAATTAGATTTAAGTCGGGTGGGAGCTTAAATTTTGATACAATGAAAGAATTATACAAAAATTTAAATTTATAAAGTGGTAGGAAATCAATTCATTTATTTAAATTTTTATTAATAAATTACTATATAGTATATTAATAAGTTATTCAGTTTCAAATCGAATAATCATGATTCAAAGAGCATATGCAATTTAATCAAATATTCACTCCATTTGTAAGAAATGAACAGCGTTTTCTTACTAGTTTGTCCGTGATAAATGATCTTGCTACATAAAATAAAAATAATTACTATTTATTATACCCTTCAACTTATATTTCCTTGTATCATTTATCATGGAATATCATACAATATTTTTAAAATAATATAATTTATACTTAATTTGACTATAAATTTTTTATTTTTTAATATCTATTTTTTAAAATTCATGTAAAAACCTATTTTCTCTGTTCCGGTTTTTTTTTCTTTTTATTATTTTTTTAATTATGAAAATATAATAAAAATGAAAAGAAATTATTGGAATAGTAATACCCAACCATTTTTGTTGGAGGTGTAAACTTTTCTTAAATAAGTAGTTAAGAAAATTTAACGACAACATCAATCAAACAATTTTGACAAATTGAATTGGTCGAACTCCAAGCTTTGGTTGGTTCAACCAATTTATTGATTTTTAAGAACATTATGCGGTTCATATTAACTGCCCTTTTTGGATCAATCAATCAATCAGATTGATTGTCTCCAACAAATTTGTGAGGATGGATTGAATAAAATAAATTTTACTGGAATCTTTCTTTAGAAAAAACATTAATTATCTTAAAGAATCATTTGTGCATTACACAATAGTTAAAAAAAATATGACATATTTGTGATCACGAATCTTCTTCATTTCCTGTGAACTTCGGAGAGAAATAGACATAAAATTAAAATAATTAATAAAAATACATATTTATGGGATCCATGATAATAACTTCACTCCCTGTATTGTCTCTATCTTTCTCCTAACTTTAGTAGAAATTTACACAAAGAAATGGAGAGGATCCGAACTCCAAATTTGTGAAGAATGCATAGTGCAACGTGTGTATATAAATTGCAAACGATTTTAAATCTAGTTGTATCAACAGAAAATACATATATTAATATGCATTTTTCTTAGAAAATGTATTATTTATTGTAATTATTTAGTGCAAACAATTGTAATTATATAATAAAAATAATTAATATTATTTAAAATGACATTTTAGTGCCCACAAAAAATTGTACGATTTTGAGTTCACCATGAACTCGATTTTATCAATTATAATAATTATGTGTATATGTTATCACTGTTATGTATATATACTATCACTGTGAAAAAATCAAGTACATTTTTATAACAGTGACAGAATCTATGAATGACAGTAATAGTGTTTAAAACATAACAAAAAAATTTTACACTTTTGGTCTCACAGGACATGTATTATTTTAGAATTGATTTCAAACATTTCACTATTGGTCTTATACGATTTTTTTCTTGCACTTATAGTCTCAAATGTTACAAAATTTACAGATTTGATCCCCAAAGATGTTACAAATTTTACAATTTGGTCCCAAAATCTTGGGACCAAATCTATTAATTTTGTAACATTTTGGACTACAAGTGCAAGAAAAAATCGTATGAGATCAATAGTGAAATGTTTGGGACCAATTCTCCTGGGATCAAAAATACAAAAAATTTCACATAACAGTGATACGAGTTTATAAGAGATCTACTCTTAATTATCGTGCACGCATAATTTACTCATAATAAATATGTTGAAATTGGTATTGCGGGTCGGGTTACCAGAATCCTTATGCCCAGCCGACCCGAGGGAATAGGGGTAGATGGGAGCATGCCTAAACAAAAGTGCCAGATAAAGACAGTACATGACTCTTATTACTTCAGTTTCGGATTAGAAAAACACAGTGGCATCATGTGTCATGTGTGAGCAATTATTATCATTACATAAAGAAAAGAAAAGAAAAGAAAAAGAAAAGGCACTAGTGCTATCATAGCCTACATTAAACACTCCCTCTCACACACACACACACTTTTTGCAGTTTTCTTGCCTACGATACGAATCTCCAATCTCAAAATAATCTCAATATTTAATGTAATTGATGTATTATACTATGTTACTTTACATATAATGCAATGTTATCGGCTTCACATGTAAGAACTCCATCTGGGTCTCTCCTGTTCTTGTCGGTTTATCATCTGGATCAAAGGTATGAGCTTTCTAGCTTTATCTTTTTCTTTTCTCCATTTTGTTGTGAGTTTCTTGATCTTTACTCTGTTTGGTCTTTAGGAAATGCATCTTGTTAATTTGATTTTCTGTTTTTATTCTTTTCAATTTAATGTTGGAATTTTCTTGCACATTGGAGTTGATCCTTCAATTGTACTTGAACTGTTTGAGGTGTCCACTTCTAATCTTGATTTCTTGGAGCTGATTTGTTATCGGTGCTGTAATTGGGCTCTGTTTTTTTGTGATTTTGTGTTAATAATTCCTCAAAATGAAACCAAAATGCCTTGTTGAGAGAGAGAGAGAGAGACCTAAATCTACAATTGAATGATGGGGTTTTTTTTTTTTTACCAATTTTGGTAGTGGGAGTAGATAATTACTTAGTAGTTAGAACCAAATCAAAGAATTGTTTGATTTTGTAAAGATGGATGGACTTTTATTTAATGAGTCTGCTATATCAGCAGATGTTTAATTGTGCAAGATTTTAGTTACATAGCTGGTTTTTGAAGAGGAAGAAGACACTGCAATTTGTATGTGATCTAAGAAAAAGGTAGATAGATCAAAGATGTCCATCAATGGAACCACACATTGGTGTTACAGCTGTCAGGAGCCCGTGTCTCTCCGGAGGCAGAATCAGGTGTGTGCAAACTGTGAAGGGGGTTTCATTCAACAGCTTGATGATGGAACTATCACAAGCTCTGATGAACTCGTCCAACGGCCCAGATTCATGGAGACCATTTCGAATTTTCTGAGGCAGCATAGGGTTGTAAGAAGCAACACATCGGATTCATGGAATTCGTTCCTCGTTTTCAGTGGAGATGTGCCTATCAGGATGCCTGGTGAAGGTGGTGTCTTGGAATATCTCAATGAGAACCTTGGATTCAGAAGAGAGAACGGGGGTGACTACTTTGTGGGACCCGGTGTGGAGGAGTTTTTCGAGCATGTTACCGATAATGACCAACGTGTCCCTCCGCCAGCTTCAAGATCCTCGATTGATGCCTTGCCAACCGTCAAGATTTCAAAGAAGCATATTCGTGCTGATTCAACATGTGCTGTTTGTAAAGAAGAATTCGAACTTGGGTCCCAAGTGAGGAAACTTCCATGCAAGCATCTATATCACACGGATTGTATTGTTCCGTGGCTAGAACAACGTAGTTCTTGCCCTGTTTGTCGTCAGGAGGTGATCAGTAAGAATTTCGGAGTGCAAAGTAAGAGCAGAAGTTGGAGCAGGAGATGGGGTGGTAGAGAGGAAACAAGCGAGAATCAGGGGAGGCGGAGGCGGTGGTCTTTCTTTTGGCCTTTTCGCTCGTCTCGTTCCAATTCTAACCGTAGTGTCGACACAGTTGAGTCGAGCTCAGTTCCCTACCACGAAGATAACCAGCATGGGGAGTACTCCAACTGGCCTTTTGAGTATTAGCTTTATAAATCTTCCATGATCTTTTGAAATTCTTTGTGGTCCTTATATGCATCCTCTATGTGAACAAATAACATGTTCTGATAGAAAGGAATTTCTTTTTTGTTTTCTTAATCATGTTTTTTTTTTTTTTTGTACTGTTGAGACTTGTTTCTGAAATGGTCAATGCATAGTCAAGTTCAATCTTCATCATTGTGTTAATTATCCTTTTCTATTTTGCATTTCATTGGCTTTGGAGATTACTTTGATTTGTTATCAGGAATGAGAATGAAAATGGTAACGATAGTAATAAGAAATGAACGGAATGGTATGTTTTATATATTTATAGTGTTTGGTTGATTAAGGGATTATTCTCATAATCATTAATTTTGTTTGGTTTGTCTAGATTCTTTTTGGAATAGAATCAACTAATTATTCTACTTTTCTTGGAATTTTTTTGTAGATCATCAAGTGATCAGTTGTTCAAAAGAAATCTTATTTAATAGTAATACTCATTCCACCTAAATCTTGAAGAAAGGAGATTCCTTATGAAATTACTATGTTTAAGAACCAATGTATCATATTCATACCTAATACTCCTCCGTCCCATAATTGTTTTCACACTTTCCTTTTTCGTCCGTCCCACAATTGTTTTCACGCCCTATAAATGGAAACTATTACTTTAACTTTATCCTCACAATCCAATTAATCTCATTATTTTAATAATATAACTTTACACAACACTCTACTTTTCTTAAAAGTTATGTCATCCCAGAGGTGAAAACACCTCTGGGACGGAGGGAGTACTTTTTTTCATTTCTATTTTTTTAAGTCTCCAACCAAACAATCTCTTAGTTTGAAGAGGGAAATATGTGAACATTCAAATGTGAAAATTTCTGTAGTTAGTGAGCTCCATAATAACAATGAGGATATCTCCATTGAATTCTTGAGAGCTTTAACAGCCCTACTTCAGGAACCCCTGCTTGTGTCATCAGTATCCTTCGATTCAGCGTCACTCTCGTCAATATCTTCATCATCGTCCACTTCAGCGTCACTCTCGGCAATATCTTCATCATCGTCCACTTCAAAAACACCGCCACGCTTACAAATTGTAATTTCCTAATTACTCTTGCCAAAATTTGATTAATTTATATCATGTTTAACTGAACTGCTTATGATATATGAGCACAAAAACTGAAGCCAATCCTCACACTTTAAAACAAGCACTGTCATAAATGGCTAATCAATGTTGTCATCTTCATCCTCAATCACAGGCTGCAAGCTATGACTGAGATTCATCAAGGAGAAATATCAACAGTATTGATATCAATTCCTCGAGGTAAAAATAAGGAGAAAAATGGCGATAAACTTTTTAAGAAAAAATGTTACTTGTTTGAGTGTGCAGTATGTTAATTCTTTTCTTTCAATTGTTTCCCATTTCTTTTCTTTAAAAAAAAAAAGAAAAAGAAAAAGACGTTCCCCATTTCTATATTATTCTTTCTGAAAATAATTTCACGTTTCCTGGAAAGACGACTTTATTTACATTCTGATTTTAGTGATTAGTTAATGTATAAAATACCATTATCCTCATTAAAAAAAACCCACATTAGAATTATATACTGCTTTCATCAATGAGATACGTTTAGCCTTCACAAATATATCTGGTTTTAAATGTTCTAGATACACATACCTAAAATCATTTTAAAACTTTTTGACCTCGAAAGTAACTAAAATCATTACAAGAATTTGCTCTTGACCAAAATAACAAACCCGTAAAAAGTTACAGCTTTTTGTCATTAAAAAAAAAAAAAAAAAAAAAGGCCATAAAATTATCACCCAAAAACAACACTTGATTATAAATCCCATAGCTTAATATTATCTTGAGCTTTAGTAAGAAGAGAACCATTAGAAAGAAATGAAGCGGCAGCCAATTTTTGATTTAATAATCAATTATCCATAGCGCCAAATAAAGTATCAAAAAGGAGCTGGACCTACAAACGGCAATCTGAAATCTCATTTTAGATTAGTTTGAGAACAAAAGTAACACGACCTCAGCCACTCTCCGCCGTGAACTGAGTAGTGTTCCACCGGAGTTGATATTCATCACCAACCTCCGCCCTCTGCTTGTGAACTCTTCTTGCTACCACCCCAACCTTCTGAACCACCAGCATCTCCATCTCCCCAGCTACCCCAACCACTTCCACTGCCGCCTCCCCCTCCCCCTCCATCACCACCTACCCAGCTACCAGGGAAAGCTTCCTTACCAGGTGAATTTTGAACTTTAGCTCCGGGAAAGCTCCCCCATCCCCCTCCTCCACTATCACCATCCCTAGAACTCCACCTCTGCGAACCATGATCCGACTCCTCTCTGTTTCCACCCCGGCCACCACCATACCCACGATCTGAATCCTGCCTATCACCACCCCGCCCCCGTCCTCGACCCCGCCCCCGTCCACGGCCACGCCCATCACCACTTCTGTAGTCACCTCCCCCTATAAGAAAAACCCAATAAGACATGTATATATACACAATACAAGTATGACCAAATTGAAATCATTATGAATCTTACCACCTCTAGAACCGGAACCCCTGTCCCTATCCGATGATTGGCCTCCTCTCCAGCCACCCCCTTCATTGGATGAACCACCCCAGCCACCACCACCAGGTGCAGGACTCTTCATTGGGACCATAGCAGCAACCGATCGTATGGACGGTCCAGAATCATTTGGATCATCAACATGTCTCTGAAAATAAGCAACGAGACGGTCTATATCTTCAAACATACGTTTCCGAAACTTGAATCCCTTCGGATACAGACCTATGTACTCGTGATGTGGATTGGAACTTCTTATGTAAGTCAGGATAAATGTGCCTGGATGCTCGTGGGATATTCCAAAGCAATATACAATTCTCTGAGGATTCTCAGCTTTCTCAATTCTGAGGAGCTCGTCAACTTCTGTTTTAGTACCCCTCCTAAACTTGCGGTAATTCAGCATTGCCTTCAAATGAGCTACCAGTGGATCCACATAACGATCCATTACCTGAAAAAGGAACATGGACTCAGATTATAGTACTAATGTACTAACACAAGTCATGCATATCTTATGTATGTACATGGAATACCAAAACAAAAAAAGGAAAAAACAAAAAAGAACATTCTCAACTTCATATCAAGGTTGGTAATTTCTTTTTTAATACGTCACTGCCCAAATTAAAAACTCTGATGCATTACCTCATCAAGATCTTCAAACGTATCCTCCCCAATTTTCAGTGTTTTCCCTATTCGAAGCAAGCTTGTGATATCCTTGTGTTCCTTTCCACCTTCAACTATGTCCTTGTGAGCATATACCCTATCATAAACTTTTAGCGTCAAAGTCAAGAATGAAGGTCCACGAGAGCTGGGGCGAACAACACTTTCACCAGGATCCTTATCTGACAGAAACTGTTAACAATAGAAGTTAGTAACTGAAACTTCAGTTATGTTTTTTCTTCTGATGTGTGTGTGTTGGGGGGGGGGTCGAGATAATTTTGCATGGCATGATTACATTTCAAGAAAGAAATGGTCTTTGATCAAACAAGAAGCCTTTTATAACCCCCACATGTGTGCTTCCAGCATACTATCACAATTATAGTCACAAACCTTCACATACTACAATTTGCACAACAGATGTCTCATAAAATCCTTCACAAGTCAAACATACATGAAAAAGTTACTAGATATTATCACAACATATCAAATCCATAGCAAGTAAAACCCTATCAACACACATTTAAAAAACCAGGAATGCCCAAGTGAATCATGATATGCTATAGCAGAAGACTGAAACACACCTCTATTGCTCCATCAGCTGTTATATTTTGGAAGCGAGGATGAACAATCATTCTTGGCTTGAAATGCTTCTTTGCGATCTCTTTCTCCTTACGAGCTTTTTCCTGAGCCGTTTGTAAGGTGTTGCGTTCTTCATGATAGTATGGATCCATATTTCTATGATTCTGAAAACGGCTATTCCTCAACTCACTTTCTCTACTAGTTAAAGTCACCTGATAACGATTCTTCATAACCGATTTGATTCTGCAAGTCAATATTTCACCTTCTCGTAGCCTATCACCAAGTTCGTTGATATCCCTCGAATCATCAGCGAAATCATCCTTTGAAATCATACCAGTCAATCCAGATTCAAGGACACAAAGAGCTCTCTGAGGCTGCACCTTGCGAACTGTTGCTTGTACAATTCTTCCTTCAGAAAGTGCTTCTTCAGTCTCACCAGAGATCATGTAAAACTCTTCATCCTGACTTGGTGCTACAAATGGCCTCCGTCGATCCTGAAAACCTTCCATCAACTCCAACCGTATATCATTAAGGGTCTCTTTCTTGTTAAGTCGATTTTTCTGCTCAGCATATTCATGAACATCAACAGCCCTCAGTAAATGAGGCTTCTCTCTGACATGCTCAATAGCCATTTCCAAGACATCATCATCATCATTTGCATCTTCATTACCATCCTCTCGGTAAATATCCTTGGCTAAATCTTGTGCAAGGCTGTAGGATTCCGGATGTATTCTTGTGTCATCCAACAGATCGATAAACTGACTACTACTGGAAGTTAATCCGCTACGTCGAACTCGGAGGAATCCAACAGCATTAATAAAAACCTTTTTACCAAGACCATGGGATGTCAGCAGGTCTTTCCTAGTGAAAATAGCACCTGCTCTTACAAGGGACCTCTGCAGTGAGGCTGCTTTTCTGGGCCCAAGCCCAGAAACAAATTGTAGGGGAGCAAACAGCCACTCGTGACTGGCAGCTAAATTAATATCAAGACCCACTTGGTTTGTGACATCCACCATAACTTGTTCAACCATTCCATACTTCTCATCAGGAGTAAGAAAGTTCTCCAAAGGATTGAGCTTCCACGACAATATCTCCTTACCTGGTCCACACAACGTGGCAGACATGGCTAATGGATTTTGAAGATACCGTCCAAGAGCCACTGCGCGTCTAATAATACCTAAAGTAGGAAGATAACATATGTAAGAGTCCAGTGATATTGCACAAGCACAGTATAATAAGCTGTACGGAAGCAGCAATAACTCGAACACATGCAAAACCAGAAGGGAAGAACAGCCATATTGAAACTCTGGGTTACCTTCTTGTGACGGAAGCTGATCAACTGATATGCGGGAATTTTCATACAGATGTGGAAGAGATTCATCACCGTAGACAACATTCAGATTATCCATCTCATGGCCAACCTCTCTAGGATTATCTTCCACCATCTTGAAGATGATCTGATTATAGAAGGTAGAACATTATAATAACCGAAAACATCATATGATATTTCATGTAGAAATGCTTTTGAAATACAGGAAAACAGATAATATTCCAATGAAACTAGAAAGTAAAGATTATTTGACTACAAATACCTCATAAATATCCTCCTTCAACCGGGTACAAGACAGATTAGCTGCTCCTAGAACGACAACATTCGGTTGATGGTCCATCATAAATCTTTGAACTCTCTGCTGATCATTTTTTTTACGTTGCTGTTCAGTAACACTTAGACCACGAAGATTCAATGAACCAGCATGTAAAACATCTAACACTTCTCCAGATGAATCCAACATCACAAAAGTTGTAGCTGGCTTTCCAGGGCCCCAACAGCATGCCATAACCCTGGGTGCAGCTTCATCATCTGAATTGAGATCATTTTCCTTCCTCTGATATGGTGAGACAGACACTTTATCCCACAAAAGTCGTCCATAATCAGAGAGCAGCCAAGCCTTTGCTCTACTGGTCAATAATGATCTTGCTTCCTTTTCCATTGAAGGAAGAAGATTATTGTAAAATGCCTCATGGAGTATCAGTTTCCTCTGCTCGTTCCATAGTTGAGCAGATTTACTTACACCATCACTCAGATAATAATCATTTGAATCACTAATCAACTTCTCAAGGACTACTTCAGGCAGCTTGATGGTAACTCGTAATAGCTTTTCTTCTTCAGCTTTCTGAATTAGAAGCCACTGAGCATCCTCGAATCTGTTAAGTGGCTTGTCCCTCAACCACTTAACTCCAGCGAACTGATGAAAAGAATCAATTGCGGTGTTCCCATCAGGTGTGGGACTAGTTGACACTACAGCATTGTCCATAAATATACTGCGCACATGTTTCCGAACACCTGGTTCACAGCTAATCTCAATAGCTGCCTGCATTTTACCGTGGAAACTTAGCAAGTAATGTAAAATCGAATAGAAGTTATTATCCAATAGTCAATAACCATCGAAATCCACATACCATGAGCCTTGCGCCTTTCAAAACAGCTTGAGGAGTCTCAAACATTGTGCAGGTGAAGCTAGAAGCCATCTCCTCAGGTGTTTCCTTAGCATCTTCCAGTTCATCCATTCTCTGCAATAAACATACCCACTTAAACAGAGCTCAACACAAGGCAATCAGAAATTAAAGTCCTACCATTTTCTCAAGAGAAATCTGCAAACCAAATTGTTCGGAGCTATAACCAAACTTGCTGGCAACCTCCCAGAGTCCGGCTTTACTGCAAATGCTATATTGTGATTTTCTACTTGGCCTTTTATACTGTCCTTCATCCAGGACAACTTCGCCCGGGGGAAAGTGCAAATTAAATTTCAAGTCTACATCATCAACTTCTTTTTCTGAATCAGCAGCTTTAAGTGATTTAGTGATTGATTCAAAAAGCTGTTTATTTAACATGAGCCGTGTCTCATCATATACTCTCCTATTCTCTTCTTCAAACCTCTTGGTGTAGTACGACTGAAGAGCACTCTTTCGTTTTTGAAGAAGAAGCCACTTCTGATCCAAGTCCTGAATTGTCCAAAGCACCTGCAGTACAACACTCCATCAGTATATGTCGTAACTCCCTTGGTTGTCCAATCTCCCGTCCAAATCAAAGGTTAATCGTTATCAACAACTTTTAAGTCAAAATAGAAATACATGGCTAAGAGCTCTACATTTCACAGTTTTTAGCCCAAAAAAATATATATGAAAAAAGCTTCAAAATGGTACTATGTAACAGAATTTTCTTAGGACACAATTATTCATAATGAAAACTAACATATTTGTAGAATAGTTTCACAGAACTAGAGAACCATTGTTCGACTGGAAGAAAATTACTTACATTGTATACCCATAGATATAGAGACCAGTAAAATAAAGTCCAAAGCAAATTAAAAATCACAAGCAAACAATACCAAGTTCTCACCTTGTGCGACTTTAGAGCAGGTTTCTGATTAGGATCATTTTCAATGCCAGTTTCAGAATCATTTGGGTCCTTCAATAGACTCAATATCTCCTCTTTCCGGTACATAGCAATGAAAGGAACCTACAATATAGATAAACAGTTAGACTACAACTAGGAGAATAAAAGGTTGTAAAAATACAAGCCAAAGTTACGAGTGATACACATACATCCAACTTCTGAACATGCATTAACTCCAGAAATCTAGCTATATGACGCTTCAGCTCATCATCTACTGCTTCCGTCGTTCCACCGCTCTTGTTGAACAAAGGAGCTACACCAGTTACAAGTTGATTGTATATCCATTCAGTCTCCAATTTGATACTGATCTCATCTGTTGGGGGATGGCCAGTACTTTCCTCAGATATCTACATGGATAAATACGAGTTGTATAAAAGACTTAAAAACTCAACAAGTAAATGACACCATTCCACAAGATGCTTAATAAACCTGCATTCTTTCAGGAACATCAATTTCTCGAATCTGGTCATCCTTTCCTGTCATATACTTCTCAGAAAGTATACTAGGATCAAACTGATCTTCCAGGCTCCTTTCACCACTTTCACCATGCCTATCCCTCACACCCAACTTACGAAGCCTCAGGAGGTCTTCAACATCACCAAAAATGTCGTGTGCTTCCTGGAGTGCTGATGAAGAAATTCCTTGTCGCTGCCTGCTCTTCTTTGGTTTCTTCCTCCTGCATACAGATATGCCAATATGTTCAGAGAAAAAAGAAAAAAAAAAAAAAAAACATGAACTCTAAAGCCGCAAATTAGAGCGTAAAAGGTGTACTAACATACTTTACAGGAGCTCCATGCTCATCAACTAGATCTTCATCAACAATAAAATCAGCCATCTCATCCTCCTCACCAATGTCCACATCCTCCTCTTCTTCCAGCTGTTCATCCTCCTCGGCAATATCCTCGAGTGGTTGCCCTACATTAGTAGAGGAGAACAAAGACGGTCAACAGGAAAAGGATCGTTCCATATGCCTGTGGAAGAACATAATATCATCATAAGATTTACCTTCTTCATCACCAAACAAGCTGCGCTTAAGTTTTTCCTCAGCTGTACGCCCACTCCTTCCACTTCCGTCGAATTCCTCATCATCTGATAGCCCAGAAGGCTCTGCTTCTGAATCCCTCCGAGCCTTTTTGAGTCGCTTAAACTTCTTACTTCCCTAAAATTTAGAAGTAACGCTGATAACAACGAATTTATATCCACAAACCAAAAGCTTAAATTCCCAAAGAGACGCCAAGAAACACTGGCAAACAAGGATAAACTTACGAGCTTTGGACGAGGAACGGAGATGTTGCTTTCCTGGAGAAGTTCATAGTCATCTTCATCAAGTGTATACTCTTCCCTATGGTTTATTGAATAGATTAGGAAGAGAACAATATTAGTCTTTTAAAGGTCCAAAATAATGAAATCCTATCAAAATGAAAAAAGAAAGGAAAAAAGAAAAGAATTCAAGTGAGAGTATAAGTAAGAACCTTTTCTTTCTTTTCTTTTTCCTCTGCCTCTCCTCATCGCTATCCACTCGATCTTCTTCTTCACCTTCCTCTTCCTCATCAACATCATCCACTATAAATCCATCTTTCTCATATTCATCTTGCCCTTCTTCTACTCACAAATATACAGGAGTTACCACCAATCCTCAAACAGACAACAATATATCGATGAAAAAGAAAACATCATCAGCAGGTCACTCTAATCAAAAGGAAAGTCCCTCCCTCATAAAACATATACAGGAGTTCTCGTACTCACAAATGTTACTTTGCCAAGATTTAAATGAGACACAAGAGTCACGCAAATCAGAAGGAAATTCCCTCACTCAGAAAAAATATTTCAGCACAATCTTACTCATGTGCCAATCAACTGTCCCGTTCTTCAGATAGGTGTTAACAAAAAATAGTTGACATTAAAAACATTATCAGCAGGTCAACCAAATGTACTAGAACACTAGTCTGCAAAATATACTGCCAAATGGACCGCTAAACTTAAATGAGAAGAACAAAAACTCATAAAATTACTTCAAACATGATATACATAAATTCAAAGGAGTAAAGTTCTAATTGCATGTGATAGAATACCCTTTAACCAAGCAGCTTCAGCTATAAATTTACCTCCAAGTGTACAAGAAAAACCACGGAAAAAATGCAAAACTGTTGAGGCCCTAGGGCCAACACATTAAAAACAGAGGGATAAGGTAAAAGAAATCATAGGCGCAGTAATCTCGGAAAATGGGTTGACAACACATCGTACCGTCCTCCTCCTCATCTTCATCATCGTCGCGGTCGCCGCCTTGGTCTCCATAGGCCTCCTCGTCTCTCTCTTCGTCTTCAATTCCAATGTCATCTGCGGAAAAACATTTACCATAAAACACAAAAACAATTTCAGATACCAAAATCAAGCATGGGGTAACTTTTTAAGTTTCTCCAAGAAAGTGCAAGAAAATTTTGAGGGCGAAGGTTATACCTTCGTCATCGGAGATCACAGTTTTCCCCGCCATTCCGGTGAAATCGCAAAATTAACTTCAGGAATAAACCGAAACCCTAGAATCGATGAACTACGCAATCGTGACTTGACCTTCCTACAGGAGAGAGTGAATAGTCATCTTTAAACCATCATATCCGAATCGAATTTTGTTATTTTTTTGTCCATTCACAGGGACGCCTAATTTTTAGTCACAAATAGCAAACCGTTTGCAAAAAATGTTGAGCCCACACTTGCAAAAAAATAATTTTGAAACCCTAATAAAATATAATCAGATTCAATTATACCTTCAGTTGACAGCGTGGCGGGCCGTGGGCGGCGCCGGTGTGGGAGGAGGCAGCGAAACCCTAGAATCGATGAACTACGCACACGAATTTTCAGCGAACGAGAAACTGGAAATGGAGGCGAACCCTAGTCTGCGAAAACCTTCCGATGTTCACTCCCCGATACTCGTAACAAGAACATATGCGTTACCCACACACATAAGCAGTCACACATGAAGTGTGTGTATATATGTAATTATGTATGCATTTGTAAGAGTGCTAGGAAACATAAAAAAATCAATTAAACTCTAATAAATTATTTTAAAAATTAAATAAATATTCAAAATTTTATATATATAAATTAAAATAAATTTAAAAAATGAATAAAATTTTAAAAAAATATTAAAATAAATCAACTACATCTTCAAATAATAAAATTAATTTTAAAAAAAATTCCAATGAATCTTAAAAAATAGTTAAAACTTAGAAATTAATTTTAAAAATTCTAATTTTAATTCAAGATAAATAAAAATTAAATTATAATTAATTTTTAATTTAATTATTGATGAAGTCTAGTTGATTTTTAAAAAAATTGATTTTATTAAGCCTTAGCCTATTTTTTTAAGATTCTTTTAATTTAACATTTTTTGAAGATTTTGGAGAATTTTTATATTTTTTTTAAAAATATTTTTTAACTTATATTTTTATTTTACTTGATTTATTTAATCTTTTCAGATTTTAGTTAGGTTTAAATGATTTCATTCAAATACTACTTAATTTATTTATTTTAATATTCATTTTATTTTCTTAATTGTTTATTATTATTATTTTTAGATTTGTCTTTATTGATTTTTAAAGTTTAAAAATATTTTAAAATTTAATTTAATTCTTTAATATTTATGCAGTTTTTTATTTTTTTAAATAATATTTAAATTTTTATAAGTTAAAAAATTAATAATTTTCAAAATATATTCAATTTTTATAATTTATTTATAAATTAATAAAGAGTCAAATATTTTTTTATTATATTTTTTAAGTAGAGAAAAAGGTGGGAATGTATTATTTTTTGTTTTGATGGAGTAAGGATATTATAGGAATTAATGGGGTATGTTTAGTAATATATGATAATTTTTTCAATTTTATTGGGGTATGTTTAACAAATGGGGTATGTTTAGAGGATTTTGGGGTATGAATAGTGCTACTCCATTTGTAATTATGTAATTAAAAAATGGGTAGTGACAAAGAGAGACAATTTTTTAGTTTTATTATAAAGAGAGGTAAGTGTGTAATTTTTAAAATATTTGCGCATTAATTTGAGTATGCTTTTGGGTGTGCATTTTTTATAATTTTTGCACATTTGCCCTTTTTTGCAATTTAAGGCCCTATTTGGTAGTGTGTAGGAAATTAATGCATAGTGGTGAGATTTCAATTATTAAGTGGGAGATTTGTATTAAATCTTAGTATTTGGTAGTAAATACTTAAAATATATTATTTTTGTATTCTTATTTGGTAGGGTGTAGTTGACATAATTTAATATTTATTTTTAGTGATCTAATTTTTTTATTGGTGTTTGGTAGGAAATATATGTGTTAATATTTGAGCAAAAAATATTTTCCATGACAACACTTCTTCCCACATATTTACCTACATATTCATATCCAAATATTATTCTTAGGCGTATTATCCAACACCTTTAGGGCATCTTCATACTTTCTAAAAGCCAAAATCAAAGTTTGATTGTTACACTCAAAATCAAAGTAAATTAACCAAAATGAAAGCAAATATCCTTCCCAAAATCAAAGCAAATCATCCAAATGAAATCAACGCAAATCATCCAAATGAAATCAACGCAAATCATCCATCCTTCCTTAAATGGAATCCCCCCCAAGGAAAATCCCAAATCAAAGCCAAATGAAACCCCCCGTAAGCAAACCCCCAAATTGACGACGGCTTCGGAAATCCATCAACCAAACTCATCTTTGTTCCCACTCAATCCATCTGCGTCACTTTGGTAAGTTGCAACTCCATCAATTGGGCATTTCGGCGAATGATTTCGGCGAGTTGCAACTCCAATCGACGACGGCTTCGTTGACTCTAAATAGCGATCAGCGCTTTAAAATTCAGGCGGTGGTGGTGCGCTATTAATTTCAGTAGAAAAGGATGAGTGGCTGTCGGTGTAAAGGTAAGAGTGGTAATAACCTCAATTCCAACTCTTAACCACTGTTAAGAATTTATTTGTAATATCACCTCCATGGTGAGTGTTGACGGGCGAGCTACCTAAAAAGGATTAGAGGATTAAGCGGCCTAAGGCTAGGAAGGTCGCCAACATACCTCGGGGGGGCCGAGAGGTCGATCTCAGCCATCCTGCGAAGAGGGGAGCTCGCTAAAGCGCCTAGCCCCACCTGGGAAAGGAGGTCGGCAAAAGAGCTCGCCGAGGTCTCGAGGCCCGCTCACCTTCACGTGGTCCTGTGGACACAAGGCGTCAAAGCTCGCCCTGGAGCTCGCCTAATGAGGAGAATCTCGCCGAGGTCCGCCAATCTCACAACCATCAGAAATGGCACAAGACAATGGAGCTAGTCAAGCCCGAGAACTCAACCGGCGGGTGTATAAATAGGATATGTACATGTAGTAGAAAGGGGCATTGAAAGGGGAGCAGTGTGAGAGACCAAGGTGAGGGTAAGGAACCCTCGCCAACACCGGAAGCCAAATAGGCTCGTAAGGAGCCGTCTCACACCCGCACACCTATAAATAAGACCTCTTTGTAACTATTACACAATTAATACATTTCCTACATTCTACTTTCTCTCTCTAAACTCTCCATTTTCTCTCTCTATATATCATCCCCTAAAGAACACAAAGAACACAAAATCTTAGATTATTGTTTGGTAGAATTAATCCGACATAACAAGCCACATAATAAACACGATTAGTAAATTCTATCAACAATTTGGCGCTAGAAGGAAGGTCTGTTTTCCGAATCTGAAAAATCAAAATTTTTCAAGAACAAAAAGTTAGGGTTTGGTTGAAGGTTTGAAGATTTGAAGGTGTTCTTGGTAAAACTCAAGAACGCTTGAAGGTACACACACATATTCATTCCTTCGAAAGAAAACCCAGATTTCCGGACGAAAATCTAAATTTCTGGATTTCCCAAAATCTACCCGGAAAAAGTTTTCAAACGCGAGCGTGTACACGAATAAACCGAATTTCGGATAATTCATCTCACGCGAGGCTAGACGAAAACTAGAACAAAAACCAACCTGGCCGGAGACCGCGACCTCGGCGAGCTCGGCGACCTACCCCAGCTACCTCGGCGACCTGCTGCAAGTTACCCCCTCCAAAACCTAAAAATGGCTAAGGGACAGACCTCCGCAACCGCCGGAAAGTCAAAGGGGGGCGACCAGGACCAGGCCGAGGTGGAGACCTCGCGCCAGGTGGTGGAGACCTCGCGCCGACCTCCCCAAAAAAGCACTGCAGCTCCGCGACCTCCGCGAGTTGTAGTGACCCAGGAAGACTTGAGCCCTGCCCTGAGGGACCTGGCCAACAACCCCGACGAGCTCCAGCGCACCATCGCAACTTTGCAGAGGTTGCAGCATAGGCAGAACGACGAGCTCGCCCTAGTACCTAGGCGAGCTCCAGCCGAGGCCCGGGAGCAGGCGAGGCCCACTCAGGGCACCCAGACCCGGGGGGAGTACAACGTCCTCCCCACTGAGCAGGAAGCGAGCTCGGCCCAAGCCCACCAACACCGAGAACGGGCCGGAAAAGCCAAGGTGGTGGAGGAGCCCACCCCATACACCGGGCGAGCTTCGGCCTACACCGAGGTGTCCGGCACCCACCAATCAACAAGGAGGGAGGTCCTCCACGGCAGACTGGGGCCCAGGTGCGGAGAAAATGAATGAACGGCCGCCCCGATCACGTCCCACGGGGAAGACTCAGACCTGCAGCCGTGCAGGTCCACCCACGACCGATTGAGAAGGCCCGCCACCGACAGGTTGGGTCCTCATGGTGGACGTCAATTCCAGCCCGTCACTGAGAGGTCACCCCAGAGTGAGGCACCTCGGGGACGTGCGTCCACGAGATGCAAGACCTTCGAGCAACCTCCGCCGGAGGTGACCCGCGATGATGAGCTAGCCTCGTTGAAAAAGGCAGTCGAAATGCTACAAGCCCAAGTAGCTGCCAAGTCTGGCGGACCTGACGCCACCTCTCTCCCCACATCCCCATTGGCACCTGCCATCCTCCGAGAACCAGTCCAGAAGAAAATTCAATTCCTGGTGATGTCTGCATACGAGGGCGAGTCCGACCCGAAGGTCCACTTGGCCAAGTATGCGGACTTCATGATCTCGGTCGGTGCCACCGACTCCACCCAGTGCCGGAATTTCCCGCTGACCTTAGGGGACCAAGCCCACCGCTGGTTCTCGTTGCTCGCCCTGGGGTCGATCTGCTCATTTGGCCAACTCTCGCTGGAGTTCTTGGCCCACTTCTCCGGGTTCGGATCCTATCTCACCCAGAAGCACCGACTCGCCAACATCCACCAAGGCGAGAGCGAAACCGACCAGCAGTACCTGGAGAGATTCGACAAAATACTGCTGGAAGGCGAGCAGGTGAGCGAGGACACCAAGGTCGTAGCAGCGATGGCCGAGCTCAAGAAGGGCACCGACCTATGGAAGGAGATGCACCTCGCATGTCCGAACACTTACAATGAATTCCGCCACAAGGCGGGGGTGTTCGTGGCTATGCAGGAGGCACTACTGAAGGAAGTTGGTGCTCCAGAGGAGAAGAAGCCCCACGGGAAGAGGTCCGGGGGCACGTACAAGGCACCCCGGAACTTGAAGGCCTTTGGCGACGGGGACGAGTTTAAAGAGAAGCTCAACCAGGTCCTCACCGTCTCCGTCGACCATGTCTTTACTGCTGTCAAAGACAAGGCCCTGCTGGAGGAGCCAAGGCGGATCCGCCAAGACCGCACGAAGCTCAACCCCAACAAATGTTGCGCCTACCATCAGTCCATCGGCCACTTCACCAGCGAATGCCGAGACCTCCTCAAACAGCTCTGGAAATTCTATGAGGATGGAAAGTTGGTCGAGTTCATGAAGAAGGCCCCAGCTAAGAGGCCGAGGTTCGACAGGAGAGAGGTCTCCGATGATGAAGAGGAGGACGCGGGCCAACGCGGACCCCAAAACAGATGTAAGGGACCTCCCCAACCTCAACAAAACATGGAGCCCACCCGAAAACTCTTGGTTCTCGAAGAAGAATTTGGAGCTGCCAGAGGTCTCCAGGACGGGGGGTCCTCCATGTCCAAGAGAAAGAGGAAGGCCGAAATCCGGGCCGTGAACCAGGTCCAGGAAGGCAGCCCCGGCCCCAGGTCTGTCGTACAGCTTACTGACGAGCTGACATTTTCCTCAGAGGACCTGGAGGGAGTACTGACGCCCCACAACGACTCGTTGGTGATAACCGCCAACATCATGAACGTCCGAGTTCACAGACTACTTGTGGACACCGGCGCATTCACCAATATTCTCTTCAAATCCACCTTAGATGCCTTAGGTGATTTTGAGTCGTATCTGGAACCTAGCAATTCTAGGATAGTGGGGTTCGGAGTGGCTGTAACCGTCCCCCTAGGTAGCATTAGGTTGAGCGTCCAACTTGTATCGGCCGAGGACCCGGAGCGGAGACTGACTAGGCTCATAGATTTCCTAGTTGTCGACCAGTAGTCCTCCTACAACGGGTTCCTTGGTCGCCCGTTTAGTAATGAATTCAAAGTGGCATGTTCGACCTACTACTACTGTTTGAAATTCCCAACTCCAAAAGGTGTCGGAACCATCAAAGGTGACCAGAAAAAGGTCAGAGAGTGCTTACTCCAAATTAAAGATGGCCGGATCAAAAAGTTTGTGACGCAGGTCCACATCCTTGAAGAGGACGTACCGATCCCAGTAGACGAGCCAAACATCCTAGACGTCATCTCGATCGAAACTGAGATGATGGAGGTAGGCGATCTGCAAGAAATTGAAAAAGTCTCAGGACCTGCGCAAGAACAACAACCCGCTCCCATGGAGGTGGCTGATGAAGTCCAAGATGGGGGACCTGCGGGAGGTCAAGAACCAGTACCGATAGATGTTGACCCAACTCCCCAGGTCGTCGAACCATCCCAAGTTGGCAAACCACCGGAGGTGCTGACAGTTGGTGAACACGTCCAAGCTAAAGGCCAAACCGATGACCTTGAACCGCGCATAGGTCACGAACCAGTTCAGATGTCACAAGAGGAGTGGGACGAGTTCATCAGCGACCCGAGGTGGAAAAGTCAAAAGAGAAAAGTCACTCCCATGGAAGAATTGACGGCACTCCCGGTGGACCCGGAAAGGGACTTGGAACTTTTCATTGGTTCTGAGTTACCTGAACCGTACCGGTCGAAGATGGAGCTGTTTTTTATGTCCAATTTGGACGTGTTTGCCTGGTCCCATGAAGATATGACTGGAATCCCATTAGAGCATGCCTGCCACAGACTTAACATAGACCCGACGAGGAGACTTGTACGTAAAAAACGAAGGAAATATGGACCAGACAAATACGCAGCTCTAACCGTTGAGGTGGAGAACTTGTTAGACAACAAGCTAATCAAAGAAGCTTTGTGTCCGCAGTGGGTCGCGAACCCTGTCCTGGTAAGGAAACACAATGGAACGTGGAGGCTCTGCATCGACTTCACAGATCTGAACAAAGCATGCCCGAAGGACAACTTCCCGCTACCTCACATTGATCAACTGGTAGATAGCACTGCAGGACATGAGATGATGACATTCATGGACGCTTTTGCGGGCTATCACCAGATAGCTTTGCACCCAGATGACCAGGAACATACGACTTTCTACACCAACAAGAATATGTATTGCTGGGAAAGGATGTCGTTCGGACTCATCAACGCCGGGGCCACCTACCAAAGGTTGGTGAATAAAATGTTCGACCAACACATTGACGAGTCAATGGAGGTATACGTGGATGACATAGTTGTCAAGAGTTTGAGGAAGGAGGATCACCTGGACCACCTCAAACAGACCTTCGACATACTGCGCTACTACAACATGAAGCTGAACCCCAAAAAGACTAGCTTCAGCGTACACTCCGGAAAGTTCCTGGGGCACCTAGTTAGCCAGCGTGGAATTGAGGTCAACCCGATGCAGGTCCAATGTATAATCGAGATGGGTGTGCCCGATTCCGTTCAGAAAATCCAAAGACTGACTGGGTGCATGGCAGCTCTGAACAGATTCATCTCCAGGTCAGGTGACCGAAACCGTCCGTTCTTCGAAGCAATCAAAGCAAACACGCGAAGGTACAAGGAGGCGGCCAAAGCAAACAAGCTGCACCTCAATAAACACTTCGTGTGGACAAGTGAATGCCAGCGAGCCTTCGAAGATATCAAAGCATACCTGGCAGATACGCAGGTCCTATCAAAGCCAATACCTGGTGAAAAACTATACTTGTACCTAGCTGCGTCGGAGGTGGCCATTAGCTCCGTCCTGGTCCGAGAAGAGGCAAAAACACACCTACCAGTGTACTACGTAAGCCAAGTCTTACACGAAGCCGAGTTGCGGTATACCCCGACGGAGAAGCTAGCTTATGCACTGGTGATGAGTGTTAGAAAATTGAGGCCCTACTTCTTTGACCACCCGGTAGAGGTGCTGACGACGTTCCCACTACGTCAAATACTACAACGCCCAGACACCGCCGGATGCTTGCTGAAATGGTCACTAGAGATCAGCCAATACGGTATAACCTACGCACCCCGAACAGCGATCAAGGGACAAGCACTCACCGACTTCATCGTCGAGCTAACTTTCCCACAAGATCCGACGAGGGGACGTATAGCTCAGTGGCACCTCTACGTCGACGGATCATCAACCAGCGTAGCAGTGGGCACCGGCGTAGTCCTGATCAGCCCGGACAGACAAGTCTTCACCTCCGCAATCCGGTTTGACTTTCGAACAACCAACAACGAGGCGGAGTATGAAGCGTTGATAGCTGGACTTAGGCTAACATTAGCTGTGGGGGCAACCAATCTTCAAGTTTTCGGAGATTCCCAGCTAATAATATCCCAAGTCCGGGGGAAGTATGAGACAAAAAACCCACAGATGATGACCTACCAGAAGATAGCCGCGCATCTGATATCGATGTTCACGCAAGTCTACATCAATCAGATACTGCGGCTAGAAAACACACAAGCAAATGCCCTAGCCCGGCTAGCTACCAATGACGGCGAGGCCGAATTCACGGAGGTTGTAATCACCACGCTGAAAAACCCCTCGACGTCCGATTACAAAGTAAATCAGACCTCGAGTGGGGGGCAGGAGGACAGTGAAGATGGTGAAGATTGGTGCACTCCAATCCAAAAATACTTAAAAGACGGAACAACTCCCGTGGATACCTGGGAAGCTAGCCGGCTAGTAAAGCAAGCTGCCAGATATACACTGCTGGATGGCCAACTCTACAAACGTGGATTCTCGCTACCCCTACTCAAGTTCCTTACCAAAAAACAGGGGTCCGAGGCGTTAGAAGAAATCCACGAAGGAATTTGTGGGAGTCACGCTGGGGGGCAAGCATTGGCATATAAGACGATCAGACAGGGATACTACTGGCCCACTCTTCGCAAAGATGCCATTAGCTTCGCACGAAGGTGCCAAAAATGTCAACTTTTCGCACCTAACATCCACTCCCCAGCCAACCAACTGAAGTTGGTTTTCAGCCCATGACCTTTCGCGAAATGGGGTATCGACTTGATCTGCCCGTTTCCACCTGGTAGAGGAGGTGTAAAGTTTGTTGTTGTAGCAGTAGACTACTACACTAAGTGGGCTGAGGCCGAAGCTCTCACAACAATAACGCAGGAAAGGATGATCGGCTTCATATGGAAGAACCTAATCTGCAGGTTCGGACTCCCGCAGTCGATCATCACTGACAATGGAAGCCAGTTCGACGGTCAAAAGTTGAGAGACTTCTGCAGTTCATGGAACATCAAGAAGTACTACTCAACTCCTTACCATCCACAGTCGAACGGCCAGGTCGAGGCGGTGAACAAAATTCTGAAACACATACTGAAGCTCCGCCTCGAAGATAAGAAAGGGAGCTGGGCAGATGAACTCCCGGAGGTCCTATGGTCTTACAGAACATCATACCGGGCTAGCACCGGAGATACCCCGTTCGCCCTGGCCTTCGGAACTGAAGCGGTGGTACCAGTCGAAGTTCAGAACAAGACTTGGAAGGTGGTAGGATTTGATGAAGAGAAGAATGACGAAGCCTTGGCAGTAGAGAAGGATCTGATCGAATAGACCAGAGCTTCGTCATAAATGAAAAATGCCACCTACAAGCGTAGAAAAGTACTACAACTCCCAGGTCCGCGACCGAAAGTTCAAAGTCGGGGACCTGGTGCTGAAAAAGAAATTGATGGCCCCACCAGGTGTGTTCGGGTCAAACTGGGAAGGACCGTTCCGGGTCACTACAGCTTGGGCAAATGACACTTATGACATCAAAGACGCGGAAGGCAAAGCCTCATCATACACCTGGAGTGCGGCCCACCTGAAAAAGTTTTATCAATAGACTAAGGTTTTGTAATAGACTAGCCGAAGGTTAGCATCAAAAGTGTTAATAGCAACCGATGTAAATTACGTTGCTATGAAGAGTTAGAAAGATTTGTGAAATCAGAAAAATTTGCCAAGTGTTCGGACCTCCATAGCTCGCCAACTATGCAAGCTACTACAGGTCGCCCACCAGCCAGAGGAGCTCGCCCAACACAGCTCGCCAAGTGTCCGGAGTTTCATAATGCGCAAGGACCAAGGTCCCAAACGTTATAATCAAAATGCTCGAAGGCAAAGGCCAAAGTGCCCAAGGTCGCGAAGGTACCCTTCTTAAAGGGTTGCCAAGCACCTACTGCCACAAGTTAGAAAAATTCGCAAAAAAGACGAAAAACGTCTAAGGCAAGGTTCATGAAACCCACCTGCCCAACGTGAATTAAACGAAGTACAACTCGCTGCCATAAGTGGCTTAAGACGAGCAATTCGCGGCCCTAAGTGGTGTAAGACGAAGAATACATACTATTAAAACAGAGGTACAATTCGTAGTCTTAAGTGACGTAAAATGAACGATTCACTTCTCAAAGTAGAGTAAGACGGACAGTTAAGTACCCATAAAATAAATAAAAATGAGCTAAGTAAAATCATAACGTAAAGTGCGAAAACGAAGATGAAAAGAGTTAGAATAAAAAGGATTCCGTTTCATTCAAAAGGATACTTAGGAAACCTTCAGGCCAAAAAGATGCCTGAAAATTCCTAAGTATTCGAAGCCGCGCTAGCCACAAAGGTCGGCTAGCTAACCGTATCGAACTACAAAAACAAGCTCCTTCTGGGCGAGCTATACACGAGCCCGGCGAGCTACAAGAATAAAAAAACTACAAAAGGGAGCTCCTTCTGGGCGAGCTCTGTAGCCCGGCAGGCTACTGAGATTTACAAGATACTTCCTCCGTCCCATAATTATTTTCACACTTTTCTTTTTCGTCCGTCCCACAATTGTTTTCACACCCTATAAATGGAAACTATTACTTTAACTTTATCCTCACAATCCAACTAATCTAATTATTTTAATAATATAACTTTACACAACACTCTATTTTTTCTTAAAAGTTGTGCCATCCCAGAGGTGAAAACACCTCTGGGACGGAGGGAGTAGTAAAGAAAACAAAGAAAAAGCTAAGTCTGTGGAGCAGCGGGGGCAGGAGCCTCAGGATCGGTGCCCTCGGGAGCGACCTCGCTGGCGGCGACTTGGCGAGCTGGAGTCGGAGCTGGGGGTGAGAGTCGGGGCATGATGGTGATGTTGCCCGTGCACCCGCTGGTGTCCAGCTCGCTGAGGTTGAGCATCGTATCCCCGAGAGCCTCCTGCATCTGCTCCATGGTGGGCAGGGTTTGAACCTCGCCCCAGCATCCCCGGCGGTATCCTCGGCAGTCAAGACCTCGAACGTCTGGATAATGTTGAATTTTGACGGGCTGCATCGAGGTCGATCCCGTAGCCAGCTAGGTCCCCTATGTTTAGCTCCGTGCCTGGGGGAATCTTGGCCTTAGACAGGCAATCATCGAACTCACTCACAAGGGCCTCCCACTCGTTCTCATTGTTTATCCGCGCCCATTGGAAGGAGCGGATGACCTCGGCGAAGCAGAGAACATATCCTTTGTCAGTGGCGACCACCTTGGCGAGCTCCAATTCATCCGGCGTGATAGTGGCATCGGAGCGGCTCCTGAGCTCGGTGACCTCCAAGGCCTTGGCGGCGACCTCCTCGCGGAGCTTTAAACACTCCTCCGAGTTCCCTTGGTTTTGCTCGCGGAGGATCTTCACCTTATCCCGGGCCCGGGCGAGCTCCTCATCCCTGGAGGCGAGCTTCTGGCGAGCTTGCTCGAGCTCGGCCTGCTGGCGATGGAAATCGGCCTGGAATTTTTCCATCTTTTTAGGGCGTTTTGCTCCGCCACTAGCGAGGCCTTCGCCTTGGCCTCCATCCCAGCGAGCTCCTCGACGGCTTTCTTTCGCTCCTCCCCGACCCTGTTCAGCAACTTCTTTGTGTCGTGGCGAGCTTTGTCAGTGGCGGTGACCTTGTCGGTGACGAGCTGAGCGCCCGCCATAGCAGCGCAGGCGTAGTGCATCGCCAACCTCACATTGTCGGTGGGCTTCTGCCTCTCGATCATCTCGAGCTCAGAGGCGGAGAGGTATTTGGGGGCCTCGGTGAAGATTCGGCGAGCTGCCCCCTCAGGAAGGTCCCTCGAAGAGGTCAAGGCTTTGCACCTCTCAGCGGTATGAAGGGACTCGGGTCGGTGCGGGAGCTAGGCGGGGACATACCTGCAAACTTTCGAAGGGTTAGCAAAAATTAAGGAAAATCACAATAAAAACAAAACGTCTTCCAACTTCAAAAAGAAGCTCGCCCTCTTACCCGAACCTATCAGGATTGAGCCCGAGGAGGGTGTCATCCCGAATAGGGACCCCGTAGGGAGACGGCGGGGGCGCGCTCTGAGGAGATGGAGGCGCGGGAGTAGAGTGAGGCACGAGAGCTCGCCCTGACCCTCCTTGAGTCGACCCAGAGCCACCTCGGTTGCTGTGCTCGAAATCCTCATCCCGTAGACCAACCCCGAGATCGTTTGTTGGAGCGAGCTTCCTCCTCACTCACCCGAGAGCCATCCGCGCGATGAAGTGTCCGCTTAGGCTGGTGAGGTAGAGGCTGAGAACCTTGCCCGGATCCCGAACCTCGCCCCGAACCCTTCGTAGTGGGGGCGGCCTTTTCCTTGGTAGGTGGGGTTGCCGAGGTCCTCTGCGAGCTAGAGCCCCCTGCCTTGTCCGCGGCCTTGGCGACCTCCACCCTCTTGGTCGCATCCAGCGCCGCCCCGGACGGAATGCCAGCTCGGTTCGGGCGAGGTTTGTCCATCTTCAGTTGGCGAGCTAGTGTGTGGTAGGCTTCGGGGACGTCGATAGGGGGGAGGTCGGCAACTGGACCTTCACCTGCGAAGTACATAAAAAAAAAAATCAGCAACCCGGCGAGCTATCAAGACTTGGATAATTTGGAAAAATTACAACCTTGAGCAGCGAGGTGGTGGGGCGAGGTTATGAGCCCGGCAAGCCTCCGACAGTGATGCTGGCACAGGTACTCGATCTTCCGATCCTTCTGCCCCCGCAAGCTGCAAATGGTCCGCACAAAGTCAAAACCAACAGAAACGTCGGGCTTCCTGCGGCTCGACCTGTGGTGCTTCGGGCCTGCAAAAACAAAGGATTAGATTAGTAAGTCTAATCCAACCCACGCACACCGAAATATGCCACATACAGCTGGCTTCTCCGTATCCCTCGGGAGTGGGAATACGTCCCCCTAGCCCATCCGAAGCCCGCCAATCACCATCGATGATGAAGAATTCCTCCTTCCAATCGCGGATTTTATTGGGAAGGACTCCCAAAATTTTCTAGTGCGGGCGAGCTTTGAGGTAGTAGTACCCCTTCCCGTCTTTCACCTGTTGGGTCACGTTGAACAGCTCCCAGAGTTCCGCCGAGGTTAGGTTCTCATACCCCTCAAGTTTGAAAACCGTCAACATCGCCAACAAGTTGCTCCAAGCATTCGGGGTCAGTTGCGTGATAGCGAGGTTACTGTCAGCCAGGAACTTCCCAATTATCGGGTGCAACGGCAAAGTGAGCCCAGCCTTCAAAATAGGGACATTGATGGCTGTCAGACCCGGAGGTGGGAGGTCGGCGCGTTCCTTGTCCTCAGGGGCATACATGAGGATATTCAAAGGAATACGATACTTCTTGCGGAGCTTTGGCAGGGCATACTCGCTGATTATGCTCACCACCTCGCTCGCCTTGAGGTCCATCTTTTTAGCGACATCGGAGGGAGTTCGCTCGGGAAGATGGAAGCTCGCCGCATGTGCCTCCACGTACTCCGTCCAGTTGAAGTCATGGACGACCTCGGCGGGGACCTGGTGCTCGCGGAGTTGGGAGAGTGGGAAACCGATAGAGCGGAGGTACTCGTGGGTAATCTCTACCTCGTCCTCGTCCCCCTTCTCCCCTAGTTCGTGAACAAGGTCGCTAGCTAGATCACCGGTCTCGGTGACCTCCTCTTGAGCCTCAGCGACCTCCACTTCATGAACGACCGCGTCGTCAGTAGCCCGAGCGAGGTCTCCTCGAAGCTCGCGGAGACCGGAGACCTTGTCGCCCCCAGAGTTGGTGCCTTTCTCCCCCATGTCGGGGCGGACCTCGCTGAGGACCTCGCGACTACTCGGACGAGCTACGGAGCTCGCTCCAGATCCCGAGACGAGTATCACGGGAGTTATTTGGAGGATTGGCCTATCATCGGTCATTGGTCTTTTTCCCAGATTCTGGTTCGGCTCGTGGATTGGTTCGACATGATTAACTTGTTTAGGAGGAGTTTTTTTATGTGTTGTCCGCGGGGTGTCCAAGACCGGCGTGACAGTCGCCGGAATAGCAGAAGGGGTGACCGGAGAAGGTGCAAAACTTTCGAAGAAATCAAAGGAGGTGAAGAACGAAAATGAAGAACAAGAAAAGAAAGGGTTTCTACCTTGGAGAGCACTCGGGGGTTCGTCGGCTGCGAAAGAGTCGATCGCTGGAAAATTGCTCGGGAAATCGAGGATGCAAAAGTGAGAAATTAGTTAATTTGCCCGTATTTATAGACTCTGGGAAGTCCGGGGGCTTATTTGCAAAGAATTTGAAAGATCATCATAATTGGTGCGGAAAACAACGCCTAAAAAGGATGCGTGACGCCTCGAATCTCGCCCCATGTCAGCCCGGGAAACTGACTCAGAGAAGCTCGCCTGGAAGTTCGCACGTCAGCTCGCCCACACAGTAGATGAATCATGATGTAGGCGAGCTGGGGGGCAAATGTTGACGGGCGAGCTACCTAAGAAGGATTAGAGGATTAAGCGGCCTAAGGCTGGGAAGGTCGCCAACATACCTGGGGGAGGGCCGAGAGGCCGATCTCAGCCATCCTGCGAAGAGGGGAGCTCGCTAAGGCGCCTAGCCCCACCTAGGAAAGGAGGTCGGCAAAAGAGCTCGCCGAGGTCTTGAGGCCCGCTCACCTTCACGTGGTCCTGTGGACACAAAGCGTCAAAGCTCGTCCTGGAGCTCACCTGGGAGCTCGCCTAATGAGGAGGATCTCGCCGAGGTCCACCAATCTCACAGCCATCAGAAATGGCACAAGGCAATGGAGCTCGCCGGATAGCTCGTCAAGCCCGAGAACTCAACCGGCGGGTGTATAAATAGGATATGTACATGTAGTAGAAAGGGGCATTGAGAGGGGAGCAGTGTGAGAGACCAAGGCGAGGGTAAGGAACCCTCGCCAACACCGGAAGCCAAATAGGCTCGTAAGGTGCCGTCTCACACCCGCACACCTATAAATAAGACATCTATTGTAACTATTACACAATTAATACATTTCCTACATTCTACTTTCTCTCTCTAAACTCTTCATTTTCTCTCTCTATATATCATCCCCTCAAGAACACAAAGAACACAAAATCTTAGATTATTGTTTGGTAGAATTAATTCGACATAACAAGCCACATAATAAACACAATTAGTAAATTCTATCAACAGTGAGATCTGTACTACAATTGTAACAGTAGAAATCAAGATAAAAATATGTATTAGAACTTTCGACACATTACTGTTCACGGGTCGGAGATTTCTTCTGCATGCTATCAAACAATTGATTAAAAGTGATAAAATCCCCTTATCTCACCCTTCTCCCTTCTATCAAATGCAGCCTTAGGGGAAAACGTGCTCCTTTTTATTTATTTTTTTTCATTAAAAAATATTCCCTCTATCCCAGAGGAACTTGTAAGTTTTCCTTTTCGGGACGTCCCAGAGGAACTTGCAGACCCAAAAAAGGAAACCCTTTTATAAACTTCACCCTCACAATATCTACATATTTACACAAAATGTCATTATTTTTTCTCTTTTTGGGCCCACATTACACTCAATCCATCTAACTTTTTCACTTTTTACATAGAATTTTACCAAATTAACCCTCAAAACACTACTTTTTTTACTTTATTCTACTTTCTTCTTAATTTATGTGCTCCTCCTCCCTTGCAAACTACTCTGGGACGGAGGGAGTATGTTTTTAATTACATAAAATACATTTGTATGCAAGTGTACAATCAAGCATGAAATCATTAAAAAACAACAATTTACAGTTTTAAGGTTAATTACAATGTCTCAGTTGTGATAGCTTAAGTGGTGTATTTTACTATCTATAATCATAAATTTCTGAGTTCAAAATACAGGGAAAGAAAATTTATTCTCTTGTAGGTTTCAAATTGATAAAATACGGTAGTATAAATTATAAGGGTGTGTTTAGTTTGAGAAATAAAATTATATATCTGTCCAAAAAACATGCATATTTTAGGCGTATAAATAACTTTAGCAAATATCTCATATGCAATTAGTGCACGGTGCACTGACTCAACAGTTGATATTGTTTGTACTGAAAAGTTAAGTTTGATTATATTGAAAAGTGAAGTTGATTACACTGAAAATTAATCTAAAGAGTGGTGCACCATGTGTACATAAGACTTACTCATAACTTTATTTTTCAAAGTAAACACACCCTAAATTAATAAACATAACATAAAATGTATAGAATCGTGAACAAATTTCATCATGAAACTTTTTTTTGTTTCAGATTACTAGTTCATTCAACTAGTAAAAAGTTGTGCAAATTTTAATTTAGCATCCAACTAGTTATTTTCATCAGAGAATATTATTTGTTTACTAATAAGTATTAGGTATTTTATTTAAAAGTATTAATTATAAACAATTTTATTATAAATTTTTTTAATATTATATGACAATGTTGAAAGAATTCGTTAATTGTATGTTTTTAGTGGCTGATTATCACATGAATTCTCTCAAACAATAATCAAAGATGGAATTATGAAATGGATATTGTAGTGAGAGAAAGTAGAGAGAAGTATTTGTGTTGTAATATTTTTCAGCCCTTTGTTTGTAGGTTGCATTCCTTAACTCAGATGAAGCTCGGGTTTCTTTGATTATGTCTTTTTCTACTACCAAGGCTTTATCGTTAGTTTCTTCATCATAGCCTGCAATCTTCCACGTCTGATTTTGGACCTCAATTGGGATACAACCTCTGTCTCTTCGATGATGGAGGTCTTCCATCTGTAACTCCACCGACTGGTCCAACTTGTTTCTCCAACATTAATATTTCTATGTTTGGTTCTTGTTGCGCAGGAAGGGCGGGAGGTCCGTATTTGTTCTGCATTGGTCGGCGATCTTCCTCATCTTCTTCGTCAGTATCCTCCCACCTGGCCTGTCTTTGCCTTTACACAGGGGCCTTTTTGACAAACTCTGCTAGCTTGTCATCCTCATAGAACTTCCAGAGCTGTTTCAGCAGGTCTCAACACTCGCTGGTGAAGTGGCATGTGCTCTGGTGGTACGCGCAATACTTGTTAAGGTTAAGCTTGTTTTGATCTTATCTGATCCTTCTCGGTTCGTTTAGCATAGCCTTATCCTTTACTTCCGTAAAGACCTGATCCACATAGACAATTAGTACTTGGTTCAGTTTCTCTTTGTATTCCGTACTGTCTCCGAAGAACTTTAGATTTTTCGGGGCCTTGTATGTGCCCTCAACTTTCTTGTCTCCTTTCTTTTCCTCGATATCTCCATCTATCTCCATCTATCTCCTTTTGGAGAGCTTCCTGCATGGCTACGTAGATTCCTGCTGAATTCAGCATATGTTTTCGGGTAGGATAAATGCATCTCTTTCCAGAGATCTGTCCCATTCTTCAGACCAGCCATAACTGCTACTATTTTAGTGTCTTCACTCACGGGTTCTCCCTCCAACAATATCTTGTCAAGCTTCTCAAGGTACTGTTGGTCCGATTCCTCACATCCGTGATTGATGTTGGCCAATTTGTGCTTCTGTGTGAGGTATGTTCCATATCCCGAGAAATACGAGAGGAATTCCCGGGTCAATTATCCGAATGACTGTATCGAGCCCGAAGCTAATGATGAAAACCATATGTGGGCCCGATCTCCAAGAGTAAGTGGGAAGTTTCTGCACTGAGTGACATCAGTTGCTCTTATGGAGATCATGAGGTCGGAGTACTTCGAGATGTGTACTTTCGGGTCCGACTCTCCTTCATATAGGACTATCGCAGGGAACTATATTTTTTTCTGAATTGGAGCTTTGAGTATGGTGGATGCTAGTGGAGATATCGAGAGTGTGTTGGTACTAGCTCCATTATTTTTAACTGCAACTTGCATCTGCAGTTCCTCGATAGCCTTTTTCAACATGACCAGCTCGTCATTGTGGATCACCTCCTGTGGAGGTTGTTCAAGGACCATGGTTCTTGTGTGAGCACAGTCCCACAGTCCCTCGCTCAGGGGTGACCCAACTGTGACTTGCTAGAATTGTTGAGCTCCGTGGGGACCAAGCCTATCAGAACCTGGCCTTCGTGGCCTGTCATGGACTGACCTTCGAGGAGGTAGCTCTGAGTCATCTCTTCTTGGTCTGTCACACCCCAATTTTCATAAACAGCGGAAGTCTTTAATAAATCTTGAAAAGTAATTCTTTGGGTGTGATCTAACTTATCATGAAATAAATTTTTCTTTTTCTTTATAACTCTTTGAATTAAAACTTAATACTTTCACATAAATCTCAAAATAAAATCTCAACATAATCTACATGCCTTGAATAATAATAATTATTAAACATAATAATAATTCCCAAATAATTAAATCTACATGCAACCTAAATAATTCCAACTTAGCATATCACATAATATCAGATCATACTTATAAAATCACATAAAAATTTGTGTACACCTGTAGAACATATATTTTCCGAAAACAGTCCACTATTTTTCTAGGAAATCATTCTTTTATCAAATCTCCTATTACCAATTAAATAGTCACGTCTAAAACACTTAATAAATCATATAATACTGATAAAAATATATTTTTAATGAAAACTTCTTAATTTTTACATAAAAGTCGCATACTAGGAAATTAAAAGACCAAAATCAAACCCTAGATTTCTACAATTGATAAAATCGTAAAATTTGGTTTACATGCATAATTTTTCATGTCAAATATACTGTAAAAATTTCGGAATTTATGGAGTTGTGAAACGTAAATTCTATTCATGCAAAATTAAGGACTCTAATTAACATATGGGACCATAAATCATATCTATTCACGTGCAACTTAATTTCTATCATATGTTCACATAAGACACGAATTCTTACTGCCCTAAAACATAATTAAACTGATCAATTAAATTCCCAACAAATTAATACCCTAAAACATGATTAATCTCTAAAATATTCCACAAACTATCACATAGAATAAATCATAATAATAAACAAACCTTTTCAAAAGTCTAATTTTATTAAAAAGTGTCTAAGTACCAGAATAATCATAAATTCATAAATTCAAATTAAATCCCTCATATAAATTTAAATAAAATACCGAAATCTAATCAAACTGAAATAAATGAATTAAACATCAAACTTTCGTGTGAAATCATCTTTTCATATCTTCTTTATTTCCCACATCCACACGCCTCCACCGTGACCAACTCTTCCCTTACTCGACGTAATCTGGAAAATAGTTTGGTGAAAGGGGTGAGAATTATAAATAACTCTCGGTGGGGACGTTAGTTCTAGATCTAAATATAATGGACATGCAAACATGAAAACATACCAACCATATACATATCTGTAAACTCTGATGATACAACTAAATTGTATCGACACCACAAGGGCGCCCATCTCTTTTTGATATTCCCGAAGAATATCGACACCACAAGGGTGCCCATCTCTTTTGATACTCCAAACAAGTATCGATACCACAAGGGCACCCCTCTAAACGTTAGCATATAAACATATAAACACATCAACAAAACATTTAAAACTTGAACTAATAAATACCACTTTTTCACCATGAATCCCCACCTTGACTTCTTTGAAAGAGAAACGGTCTGTGTGTGTACGTCCGACTTTCTAATCCTTGGATCGATCCTCCAACTTTCTCTTCCTCAATTGAAACTCGAATCCTCACAATTATAACTCTAGGACTTTCGGATATCTCTCTCCCTCTCTCTCATTCTCGAAAATTATAAGAAGGTGTAGATGAAGATTGATGCCAATAAGGGTCTTATATTTATAGGATGGAAAAGATATAGGGCTTAATATAATATCTTGATGAATATATGAAGATGAATGAATATTATGGCTGAGATTTGTATCTTGGACGAAAATAATAAGGAGGGAGAAGAAATATTTGGTTCATGATCAAATCTTGAAGATATCTTGGCAATAAAATATATTTTAATTTGTGTTAGGAGTGATGACCGAAAATTATAGGATTAGGATGAATAAATCTTGGTTTTGAATCTTTGAAATAATATCTTGGTTGAATAAATTTCAAAGTGGCCGAAAATAATGAAGTAAAAAGGAATATTTGGCTTATGAACAAATCTTGATGATATCTTGGAAATAAAATATATCTTGGCTTGCAATAAGGGTGAAATTCGAATATTAAGGGACTAGAATAAATAAAATCTTGGATGTGAATTAATGAAAGTGGCCGAAATAATATTTGGTTTGTGAGTTTGAAATTCTTGGCCGAATGAATTGGAAGAAAAAAGATATATGGTGTAATGAATGTATCTTGGAAGATCTTGGTCATATCTTGGCAAATCTTTCTAATATCCTCAATATAATAAATTAATAACCTTAAGACTTCAAATTAATTAATTCCTAAGGCTAAAATTCGAAATTAATCCCATAAAATATAATCATATCTTTCTTAATCAAATATTAGGACTCTAACTAACTCTAAACCTTGATATTTCCAAAATTACCCTCATACTTGTAACAAACTTTGTATTTCCTCTCTCCTATTATACATCTCTTAATAAAATTCAAATTTCTTAAAGGAAATAAATTATAATCCCAATTAAATCCTAAATTCTAATTAATACTAATCTTAAGGGACTAAAACTCTAAATATTATTAAAGGCTAATAATTCGAACTTAAGTATTACTTCTAAATCCCAAAAGTATCACAACTTAAGTTCTAAAAGTCTTCTAATACTAAAAGGATTAAGAACTAATACTAAACAAAAGATAAAATATTAAGCACAAAACTTAAAGGACTAAACTAGGAACCTACCTAAGACACGCCTAAGAGCAAATGATGAGGGACGAAAATCATGCAGCTAAACCTTGGGTGTTACAACCAAACTTCATGCAACATTGATGCGAGATAAAGGTATGCGTAGCTCCGGTATCGAACAAGGTAGTTTTCAGTGTCGAATTTAAAGTGAGCATACCTTCCAATGTTTCCGAAGGAGATTGATCCTTATCCGACTCCCCCGTAAGTGAGTACACACGTGCTTGTGCCGCGTCCCGAGGTAGACTTGGGCATTCTGATGCTCTATGCCCCGGTTTGTGGCATCGGTAGCAAACAAACTTCCCCGCGAGGCATTCTCCTCTATGAAGGTTTCCACATGTTGTACAAGCCGGTGTCGTTATTGGGCCTACTTGTCTAGGCCTAACTCCTTGTGTCGCTCCTTGTCCTTGCACTCCATGGTTTGGCATTTTCCGTGGTCCATCGGGCTGCTCCCATCTCCGTTTATTCTCCCGGGACCTCCTTTCCGCTTCATCCTTCAAACATGCCGCCATTTGCTCGGCTCTTTCTAAGACTTCGGGAAAAGAGAGGTTTCCCAAAGCTACTATCACATGTTGAAGCTCGGTCCTAAGCCCTTTGGTGAAACGAAGGACACGTTTTTGCTCGGTGTCGACAAGGTGATGAGCAAAACGTGCTAGTTGGCTGAATTTTAGCTCGTACTCCGCGACCGTCATGTTTCCTTGGCGAAGATCTAGAAACTCGCGCTCCTTCCTATCCTTGTAGGACTGCGGGTAGTAGCGCTCCATCAAAATCTCCTTGAATCGTTCCCAAGTCAAGGCTTGCCTCTCTTCAACCGGGCGAATCCTCCAATGGCTCTCCCACCAATGATCGGCATCTTGAACCAACTGGAATGCTACACAAGCAATCCGTTGAGCATCCGTGCACTCGATCAACTGAAATATCCTCTCCATCGAACGGAACCATTCTTCAACAACATCCGGTCCATCTCGTCCATTGAAGGTAGCCGGTTTGTACCTCATAAACTGCTTGACTACTTGCGCGGTATTGTATATAGGCGCAACATTGTTAACCACGGGATTAACTCTAGGGCGACCCGGGCCCCTCTCCTCGGATGTTCCCTTCGGCATGTCACGAGTAGCGTTGTAGTGCGTATCACGTCCGCGGACCATCTAAACTACGAAAAAGGGCCTAACTGGGGTAAGACTACCTAAACCGATCTAAACAATTCTAGGAACAATCTTATGAACTCTTCTATTCGTATCTCAATGCTACTTATAATCCATAACTTGAATCTGGGGCGTGACAGGGGCTAGCAGTGCTGGCACTGGCCTCCGCTCGTTCTCCTCGTGCCTTTGCCCTAGCCTTTTCCGTAGGCTGCCTCAGGGTCGGTCGGTGGTGGAGCCTTCAGCTCGGCTTCCAGCTCGCCCACCCTGGGATCCGAGCCTTTCACTCATCTTCGCCACTCACCAGGATCGCAACTGCCTGTAATCGCACCAGTCACCACATTACTTACCTCTATGCGAAGACCCAACCACAATCTCCCCCGCACCTAGAAGCTCCTCAACACCAAGTTTCGACAACTGCCAATTGAAGAGCATCGCCACCACTGAATCCACCTTGTTAAAAAATTGATAATTAATAAGAAGTCATTGGGCCAAATCCATTTTATATGTCAAGCCCAAAATTTATTTTGAAAGAAATTATTATTTAGGTCGAATTTTTGCTGAAGATAGGGTAGAATATAATCTGGGGAAAGAAAGGTTTTTAGGGTAGTTAGTTTTTAAGAGAAAGACAATAGATATTTTAGGGGGATGTTTTTATACATAACTACTGGAGAAAAGGGACTACAGAGGTTTTTATTAGGGGGGATTAATATTATTATTTTTTCCTATTTTTCATTAGGAGTGTGAGTAATTTTGATGTTTGATCGCATTTGTTTTCTGAACAATTGATGTTATTTGAATTTCAATTTCAGTTTATGCACTTTATTTCCCTTTTAAGAATTTCTAGTATGATCTTTCCAATACTTGATTTATTTATGTTATATTGGATTAATTCTTTTGTCTCATTATTCCTATTTACCCATCAGCAATGAGCTAATCCCCTCAATGCTTTGGGTGAAGGAAATTATGAACTAGTAACAATAATTTTCTTTCATTTCTTTAGTTTATGCATTCTGTTGAGAGAGTATTTCAAGTGATTAATGAAACACTTAGAGTTTTAATTTCTATTTATTAATATTTGAGTCCTAATTACAACATATGAGAATTGAGTGAGAAGAGTAATAATATTTAATTGATAATAATGGATTATAGGATAATTGGTTAGTGAATAGAGGACATTGAGAGATGTCTTATTGCACATAACAAAAACATATGAAAGATTGAGTATAAATGAGAGTTTATATTTGATTGGGTAAAAATGTCTAGCTCACTCATCAAATAACCTTACTATGAATTGTTAGGGAATTGACTGTGACTGGTACATAATGGAATTCACTCGAAGCAATTCACCAATCTTGCATACATTCGTGTTAGTTAGTAATCTCTTGATTCTTCATATTTAGATTTTTTATCTTATTTTCTACTTCAATCATTAATTAGTTATAACTCAAACTTGCAATTTTTTTTCTTTATTTAATTTCATTACACAAATCTTAGGATTAAAATGATCTCAATTGTTTCCCTATGGTTCGATATATTCATAACTTGGTCAGCTTACCACTACACGATCCTATAAATTTGTAGAAAAGTGCATTTGTGTGCAAACATAAATCGCTAGTAACTTATTTTTCTCACCACCTCCATTTTCACCCACCCGCTTCACCCGGGACCGCACCAACACTCCCCAACCCTACTCAACAAAAACATTAATTTCTGTCAAAATTAAAAAATTAAAAAATTATAATAAATTATCAAATAACTTATAAGTTATATTAGCTAATTAGCCAAAGAGCAACACTTGTGTAGAAATTTCTACCGTAGAAATATCCATTTTTGAAAAATTCGCGGATCTAAACCGGGTCGGGTCAGATTTGGACATTTTTTTCCAAAATTCGCGCAACTTGTAGTTCCAGTTTTTTTCGCTCCCAGGTATGTTACAATTTGGGCAAAAGCGTGTTACAATTAGGCAAAATCTGTGTTACAAGTTCTTAAAAAATTAATTTTTTGTACTTTTAAAGTAACTATAAAGAAAATATGTATTTCTGCAAGTATAAATATGTGTTACTTAATTTATTTTTTATTTTCTTTGTTGATTTATGTTAATAATATATTTTTCCGCTCCCAGGTATATTACAATTTGGGCAAAGACGTGTTACAATTAGGCAAAATCTATGTTACAAGTTCTTAAAAAATTAATTTTTTGTACTTTTCAAGTACCTATAAAGAAAATATGTATTTCTGCAAGTATAAATATGTGTTACTTAATTTATTTTTTATTCTTTTTGTTGATTTATGTTAATAATATGTTATTAATGTACTTAATACATCATTTAATACCTTATATATGTTATATAATATATAATATATATTTTTATAAGGATAAATAAATGTTTGTGCATACAGTACCACACATTTGATCTTGCAGTAACACACATTTACTCTAATTGTAACACACATTTGCAGTAACACACATTTACTCTAATTGTAACATACATTTGCAGTAACACACATTTACTCTAGATGTAACACACATTTGCAGTAACACAAATTTACTCAAATTGTAACATAAATTTACAGTAATACATATTTACTCTAATTGTAACACATATTTGTTCCTCAATTTGTGTTATTATATGAGCATATATGTGTTACTATAGGATAAAATGTATTTTTATTAAGAATAAATATATACAATGTAACATATACATGTTTTACATTGCATGAAAAATATTTACTTCTATAAAAATAAATGCATATGTGTAGAAAATAACATTTAATCTGTTTGTAACACACGTTTTGCCTTAAAGTAACATGCATTTACCCCGACTGTAACATACCTGGGAGCGAAAATCACTATCTGCACGAATTTTGGGAAAAAAAATACTCAAATTCGGCCCGACCCTGTTTAGACCCGCGAATTTTCGTAAATGGATATTTCTACGGATCTTTGACCCGTAGAAATTTCTATTTGAGTGTTTGCCTTAGCCAAATACTTGAATTACTTATAAACAACTTAAAAATAACATTTTATAAACTTTTAAACAACTTATAAGATATTAAAGCTTATAAAATGTTTTAATAAATTTAGCAAAGTACCCTCAATGTCTCAACATAAGGAATCTCAATGAGTTGCAAGATTACACATCCACCAACCTAAAATAAGCAAAATGCAATTGAATATAGGAAAAATTGCAAAATGATTCACAAATTTGATACTAATTATAAACTAATTATGTAAAGAAAAAAATGTGGTTCTATTCAGAAAAAAATTATTTTTATATAAAAAAATTATACTTATTTATAAATATTATAAACTAATTTATAAATATAATTTTTTTTGAATCAGTATACAAATGTTTTTTTTTTAGTATATATCATTACTCATAAGTGAAAGACGGTGCAACCTAGCTAGTAGCTACAAGTAATATACCTTTGAATTTGCTCGTGAATGTTACACTCGAGCTTTAATACCTTTTCTATTTCTACCGGCACGTATGAATTAGTATTTTTATGCACACTACCTTTTGGAAAATGCAAGTAATTTGTTTAATTAACAACACAACACCACCTTTAATTTATTTTTGCAATTAATACTTTATAGTGCAAACAAATAATGCTTACTAAGTAATATTTTTTGCAAAATGCAAAGTAATACTATTTCTTTTACTAACTAATATATTTTACAAAATGCAAACTATTTGTTTAATTAACATTATAGATTATACTCTTTTAACTTATTTGTACAACTAATATTGTATACTGTAAACAAGTCATATTATTTCATTTCTTTATTATTTGGAATACTCTAAACAAGTCATATTATTTCATTTATTTACACTACATTTTCTTATAGAATAGTTCTCAGAATATTCCAAATAATAAAGAAATGCCGCTAGTATTAAATTGTGTCTGTACGAAAACATAATTGCAGTGCATATAATGACAGCGGTGGAGGTTTCTTATAGATTTTTTTAAAAAAAAGTCACGTGCTCAATAGTCGAGACCCTTCAAGTAGCCAATGTATAAACGAAATTTGTACGAGAAAGTCTCGTATATAATATTAGAGTAGGTTTCTTATGAATTTGAATTTATATAAATTTATATTATTATTATTATTTATATATAATTATTGTTATATAAATATATTGGAATTTTTAATAATGATAGTATAGTATATATGCGTAATAATAATTTTTTAATAGTAATATACATATACATAACAATGATAATGTATACCCATGACAGTAATAATTGATAACCCGAGTCCGAGTTCATACAAGTTTTTATCATAATATTTAGATGTTGAGACGAATCTCATTTATTATATTATATTCCTCCGTCCAATTTAGTAAGATTTATTTAGCTTATTATTTTTCTGAATTTTGTATAAATGAATCTTGCAAAATTTAATAATATTCTCTAATATATGACAAAACGTATTAATTTTAAAAGAAAGGTCTAATAAAATTAGACGGAGGAAGTCTAATGATTTATTGACTTATGGAGTGATAGTAAAAACATTTTTTGAAAAAAACGAGGAATTAAAAAAAATGTCATACCCATGATTTTATGAGTTCATGAATAAAACAAACATGAGCCGTGTGAGTGACATTTTTCTAATTTTTCTTTTAAATGGGTGAATTTTCTTTTTAAAATTTTCTATTAAAAAGATCTATAATTCAATTACTAAACTGTCCATTTTTTATATACATGAGACTGTGTTATACACTAAGGAGGTGTTTGGTTTTCTAGATATGATATATTGAGTATGATAGAATTTCAATGAATTATATTGATTGCAATCCTAATTTTAAAATAATATGTGTTTGGTATTTATAATTGTTTTCTTAAAATTAATCCGATGTAATAGTTGAGATCAAGTTATCCTTTTTTCGTAGGATTATGTTGAATTCAATTATCTGGTCAGAATTTAATCTTGGGCTCAAATCCTAGAAACAAAAAATAATTTTATTTAAAATTAGAAACTTAATCCACCATAATCTATAAAACAAAACACCCCTTAAGGTTGTGTTTTGTTTAAGAGACTAGATTATCTATCCGAGAATTATTCCCGTCAAAATATGATTATTTAGTCTCTTAAACAAAAAAAACACCCTAATTATTCTTGTACCCTACTTTTGTTGCTTATTGGATTACCCATTTTCACCTATATTTCAGTTAGCCTTGCATTTTCCATAAACAAAGAAAGAACTCAAGGTTTGGTTGAGCGTCCACTTCTAATTCATATAATCATATGGGCTTGCAATGTAGCTTTCATTTAAATAATTAAGCTCTTCCTAGATTTGACATTATGAATGTCAAATTATTTCTTAAATATCCTCAAATCCAATTGCATTTGGATTCCAATTTTTATGATAATTAATTTGTTATAAAAGTACAATAATGTTAAGTTGGGAGAACTGCCCTTCAATTAATAGTTTTTTTTTTTCTTGATGAAAAACCTAGTAAATCATCAAGAATTTAACACTTTGTATTTTGAACTACTTTCATTACTATTATCTAACATCTATTCAAAACTTATAATTATAAACGAATTCATGACATTTATTAGTATTTGCTAAAATATTGAATAAAGGTCAAAGCAAAGATTTGAGTAAAAAGAGTTTTAAAAAAAAATTGGAATGTTCAAAACACTAGAAACAGGAAACCTATTATCTTTATCCCAAAAATTTACATACTAACCTTTTAATTTATGTTACAAAAATTTACATATTATTAAAGTGAAAATATTCTTTAAAATCTCTATTTCACAATATCCAGTTTATTCTATATGTGCATTATATATTTTTTAAAATTCCTTATTTAAAAAAAATAGCACAAACTTGTAAAGTGTGCATTATTTAAAAGATGGAACAACCTTTTTCACATGGCTAAAATTTGTGGGAAGAATTTTGTTTTAGGATCTAAATTTTGTGTAATATTAAGAGTAATGATAAAATTAGAAATATACCAGCATTGTAATTAAATATGTGATTAATTTCTATACTTGTGTTAACTTGATTTTTCATAAAATTTAAATCATTTTTATTTTTTAATTTTAATTAACATTTATTATAAAAAACTATTAAATATGTTAAAAACAAATTTATAATATACTTAAATTGAATAAGTATAAGAATTTTTAACGAAAGTGTGAATTGTAAAAATGTGAGATGATTTATTTATGTTGCACTGCTGTACATTAATTTTAAAAACTTACTTTTAATAAAATTGGTTGAATTTTAGGTGTACAATAAAATTACTCTTTATTTAAGAATTTAACTTTTAACAATCGAAAATTTATTTACAAGACAACCTACAAAACAACAATTTTTTTTTTTTGAAATGACAAACTTGATTTTATTATATCATGTAAATATAATTAATTTACTTTTTTTTAGTTGATAAAAAGAAAAAAGCAAAACTTGTTGAAGTAATACTATAATATTGTGCCTTAATCAATAGTACTTGATAGAAGAGTAATTTAGTCTTTTGTTCTTTAGACTTGTAACCCTAGTTTGTAACCTATAAATATAGGATCACTCATAAAGTATATTGAATATAACTCTCCTGGCTTGGTACGCCCCCAGACGTAGTCTTTCAGACGAACTGGGTCAACAATCTTCTGCGTTTTTTCTTTTCTCTTTTAATTATTCTTAAACACGTTATCAGCACGAATCTCTACGAAGCAATAGGATTCACGAGAGGATTGCTCCAGCAGTTTTCGGAACGAATTCTAAACTCACCTGATCAGATTTTTTTTTGGAATTAAGCGATAAATTGAATGTCTCGTGGACAAATAGAATGCTTAGCTGATAGTGGGACCACTCACACAATTTTAAGGAATAGACAATTGTTTATTGAGCTTATTCCTTACAATACCTCTGTTACTACGATGATTGGATCATCTCAATTAGTAAGAGGGCGAGGCACTGCTCAGTTCTTGATGCCTAATGACACACTTATTAAAGTTAAAGATGCTCTATATGCACCAAGAGCCAATCGAACTTTATTAAGCTTTAAAGATATCCGTGCCAATGGTTATCACCTAGAAACTCACAGTGAGAATAGAATTGAATATATATATATTACCTCTAATGAATGTGGAAGAAAACACATATTAGAAAAATTAGTGAGCAAATCCAGCGGATTATACCTCACTACTATTAGAATTATTGAATCGTACACTGTCACAAATGACGAGCTATCTGACAGTGCTATATACAGGCTTTGGCATGATCGTCTTGGACACCCAGGTCGTGACATGATGATCCGTATTTTAAAAAATTCACACGGACATCCTTTCTTTAGAATAAAAAATAAATTGGGACATAACACCGATGTCAAGTATGATGTTGGTCATGTTGTTGCCCTATCACACCATTTGTCATCTGACGTACCAGATGCAGCTTCAACATCCCAATCTGCCAAATTTCAAATTTCAAAGGCACATCAATCATTTTGCAAAGCCTGTTCTTTAGCAAAAGTAACATCGAGACCATCTTATGCTAAAGACACGAAACAAAATATTCCATTCTTACAAAGAATACAAGGTGACATTTGTGGACCAATTCATCCAGAATGCGGACCATTCAAGTATTTTATGGTTCTGGTTGATGCTTCGACACGATGGTCACATGTTGCCTTATTATCTACAAGAAATTCTGCATTTGCAAAACTCTTAGCACAGATTATACGCTTAAGGACTCACCATCCTGATCATCCTATCAAGTCTATAAGACTTGATAATGCTGGAGAGTTTACATAAAAGACATTTGATGATTATTGCATGTCTATAGGGATCGATGTAGAGCATCCCGTACCCCATGTGCATACACAAAATGGTCTCGCAGAGGCCACCATTAAAAGACTACAAATGGTGGCTAGGGCACTGGTTATGCGCACCAGTCTCCCGGTCTCTGCATGGGGTTATGCAATACTACATGCAGCTTTACTTATACGTTTCAGACCCACTGTTGACCAACCATTTTCTGCGTACCAGTTGGTAACTGGATATGAGCCTGACATTTCACACTTACGCATATTTGGTTGTGCAGTATATGTGCCTATTGCGCCCCCACAACGCACTAAAATGGGTCCTCAGAGACGTTTATGTATTTATGTTGGATATGAATCTCCAACAATTATCCGCTACTTAGAACCTTTGACATGCGACCTATTCACCGCTAGATTCGCGGATTGTCACTTTAATGAGACCGTCTTCCCGTCGTTAGGGGGAGATAAGAAAAAGGAATTTCTAAGGGAACGACAGGAATTATCTTGGTCTGTCCCAACTTTGTCTCATTTTGATCCCCGAACTCCACAATGTGAAAGTGAAGTTAAAAGAATGATTGATCTTCAGAACGTAGCAGATTCGATGCCTGATGCGTTCACTGATATTGCTAAAGTGACAAGGTCACACATACCGGTTGCAAATGTGCCTGCAAGGTTAGAAGTCCCCAATAAGGGGCACAACACTGCAGAAAAAAGTGTTGCAATCATACCAGGTGGAAGTATGGTTGAGGCTGTGGCTCCCAAAAGGAAAAGGGGGAGGCCACCTGGTTCGATTGACACTCATCCTAGAAAGAAAAAGGGAGGTGTGGCACAACCTAATCAATTAATCATCAATGTTGAGAATCCATCTCACGAGGTTATCTCTGATTATAGTTATGTCCAAGAATCATTACTGGAGGACGCTCCGATGTTTAATATGATTCCAGAGAATAAAGAAATCTCTATGGATTACGAGAGTGCATATGAGTTAATTGATAGACATTGCACCCAAATTGATGATGTATTTGCTTTTACTATAGCTCAAGAAATTATTGAGCATGATGATATCGAACCACGCTCTATTGCTGAATGTCAACAAAGAGCAGATTGGCCTAAATGGAAAGATGCAATCCAGGCAGAACTTGATTCTTTGACAAAGAGACAGGTATTTGGTCCGGTAGTGCTAGCCCCACCAAGTGTAAAGCCTGTAGGACATAAATGGGTCTTTGTCAGAAAGCGTAATGAGAAAAATGAGGTCCTGAGATATAAAGCTCGCCTTGTAGCGCAAGATTTCTCACAACGCCCTGGAATTGATTATGAGGAGACATACTCTCTCGTTATGGACGTTATAACGTTTCGCTACTTAATTAGCTTAGTAGCATCCGAAGGATTGTAAATGCAGCTTATGGATGTGGTTACTGCATATCTCTATGGGGATCTTGATTCAGAGATATATATGAAAGTGCCTGATGACCTTCCATTACCCAAGTCAAGTGACTCTAAACCACGGAGTGCGGTTGCAATCAGATTGAAACGCTCACTTTATGGATTAAAACAATCTGGACGGATGTGGTATACCCGTCTAAGTGACTACTTGATTGGAAAAGGTTACAAAAATGATGAACAATGCCCCTGTGTGTTCATAAAGAAAACAAGTTCCGGATTTGCAATCGTAGCAGTTTATGTTGATGACATGAACATAATAGGTACTCTTAATGAAATAAGGGAAACCACAAGCTACTTGAAATCCGAGTTTGAGATGAAAGATCTTGGGAAAACTCGATTTTGTCTAGGTATTGAACTAGAACATCGAGCTTGTGGAATTCTTATCCACCAGTCTGCCTATGTCCAAAATATGCTCAGGCTATTTAACATGGACAAAGTGCATCCTGTTAGCACTCCCATGATCGGCCGAAGTTTGGATTTAAAGAAAGATCCGTTTCGTCCAAAAGAAGATGACGAAGAGCTATTGGGAGCTGAAATTCCATATTTAAGTGCAATAGGCGCATTATTGTACCTAGCTCAATGTACTCGGCCAGATATTGCTTTCTCAGTGAATTTGTTAGCTAGATTTAGCTCAGGACCAACACAACGTCATTGGAATGGTGTTAAGAATATATTTCGATATCTTAAAGGAACCATTGACATGGGCTTGTTCTTCCCTTACGGAGAGAAAAAGGAGAAAACAAATGGAATTGTAACTCCTAAAGAAAATGTTGAAACTACCTCCTATATTGATACACCAAAAAGTGTATTAATTGGTTTTGCCGATGCTGGTTACCTCTCTGATCCACACAAAGGTCGTTCTCAAACTGGCTATGTGTTTACTATGGGGAACACAACTATATCTTGGAGATCAACTAAGCAAACGTTGGTAGCTACCTCATCAAACCATTCAGAAATTATCGCGTTGCACGAAGCTGTTCGTGAATGTATTTGGTTAAGATCTATCATCACACATATTCGAGGATGTAGTGGCATGATGTCTACCACTGAAGAGCCAACATGTATATATGAAGATAACGCTGCTAATGAAGTCGGGCTACATCAAAGGCAACAATTCAAAGCACATATCGCCGAAGTTCTTCTATAACAAATAACAACAAGATTTGCTCAAGATCCAAGTGACTCAAGTAAATTCTGAAGACAATGCAGCTGATCTATTTACAAAATCATTGCCAAAGACTACTTTCGAGAAGCATGTTAGAAGAATTGGAATGCGTAGAATTTCTGAACTCATTTGATAGATGTACATATCAATTGAGAGGTGTAGACTTCAGGGGGAGTCTCAATATAGATTTACCCTTTTGATTCGGCACAAGGGGGAGTGTTGAAGTAATACTATAATATTGTGCCTTAATAAATAGTACTTGATAGAAGGGTAATTTAGTCTTTTGTTCTTTAGACTTGTAACCCTAGTTTGTAACCTATAAATATAGGATCACTCATAAAGTATATTGAATATAACTCTCCTGGCTTGGTACGCCCCAAGACGTAGTCTTTCAGACGAACTGGATCAACAATCTTCTGCGTTTTTCTTTTCTCTTTTAATTATTCTTAAACAAAACTTGATTTTTCTCAAAAAAAACTAGGAAAAATACAGTTGATGTACTGAAATTAGTCCACGTCCACGATCTTCCATTTCCTAAAAAAAAAAAAAAAAAAAACCCCTAGAATAAAATAATTGATTTTCTCCACTCACCAAAAATCTCTCCTTCCTCCACTTTTTCTACAGCCAGAGTACAAGAAAAGGAAGGAGAAAAAAGGAAGGTAGCTACGGACTCTCTTTCACCAAACATCACTAGTAATGGAAGATTGCAGAAAATCCCACGACCAAGAAATCCCACATTGCTGAAATTACTGCAATGGGAAAGGCCGAGGATGAGCAGCCTTTGCCGAGTACGACAGTTGATGCTCAGGGTACAAACCCCGGCGCCGGGAGCAGTAACGGATGCTGTTCAAGCTGCACTAGCCTCCAAAGACTGGTGACTTTCAGATGTGTGTTTGTTTTGCTGCTTGGAGTTGCCGTGATTTTGTCGGCCATTTTTTGGCTGCCATTTTTTCACTTTGGAGATCACAAAGATCTGGATCTGGACTACAAAGGTTAATGGTTTTTTGCTTAACAATATATTTGATTTTCGCTCTATTTGTTTTTGGTTTCTGGGATAGGGATAGTTTGCATTTTTCCGTACATGCAGATCGGTGTGTCGGTTTACCTGTGAATTGGCCGAATTTGTGCATTTCGATAGCTTTGTTGGTGGTTTACCTCTCGTTTTTAGAGTCTGAGGATGTTGCATTTTGATTTCGTGGTTGGGTAATGATTTGAATTCTTCTTCTTATGATCTGTAAACTTGTGTCAGTCTAAATATTTTTCCTTCTTGAAGATTGCCTATCAGGATTCTTGTTCACACTTCACACTATATGATTGTAATTTAGGATTGTTACTGAAGTGATTATTGATATTGTTATTGGTTCATCCACACTCTTCTTGGCACTTTGTTAGGTTGGTAGTTCTTTTTCTGTTGATTCTTGTTTTCTGGAGATTGGCAGTGCGTGATGTAAGATGCCAATACTTATTTTGAGATCAAGTTGTACCTGTATAATGGTAGTGCAGATCTATTTGTGTGTATTTGCGTGCGTGTGTGTGTTGAACTACTTCTATACTTCAATACACATAATCAAATTGAAAATGATCTGACATATGGATAATTTTTTTTATTAGGATTTTTACTGAAGTGATTATTGATATTGTAATTGGTTCATCCACACTCTTATTGGCACTTTGTTAGGTGGGTAGTTCTTTTTCTGTTGATTCTTGTTTTCTGGATAATGGTAGTGCGTGATGTAAGATGCCAATACTCATTTTGAGATCAAACTGTACCTGTATAACGGTAGTGCAGATCTATTTGTGCGTATACATCTCTAAAGACTGTAATTTGCATATTGCATGTTTGGTGTGGGTGTCCTGAACTGCACTATCTACTTCTGGTTTAGGTTCCCAAACTGCTTATTTAATTTCATTAGCTGTATGGTTAAATCGGGCAATTGATAATCCTCTCCTCATATTTTTTGTAGAAATATATATTGGCTGGTACTGAGTTTGATAGTTGGGTATTTAGGATGTCAATGCTTTCCATTAGGATTTCTTTGAGTAATTAGTGCTGAAGTACCTTACATTGTCCTGTGGTCATATTGGTTCATTGCAGTAAATTTTTATCCAGATTCTGTTTTTATTTATTTTAACTTTGGAGAAATTAAAGTTATCCTTTCTGGCAATCCGTTTGATGCTACTTATGAACCAGTGGAATTCTATGACTAAAAAATGCAGCTCGCTTAAGTACTTAGATACTTAATACAAATAACAGAACTAATTTACAGTTTGCAGTCAAGATCGTCTGTAATATGTTATTCCTTCATAAACTCTGGGAGATTCCTTTTTCACTCACAAATGGACATTATTGCATAACGTCATAAGTTCTCTCTTGACCCTATAGCTAGATAGTGAATCTTCTTGCATATGCAATGTACTGCAAATATAAATGGTAGAAGAGTTTTAAGGGCCACTTTGACTAGCATAACTATGTTACCAGTACTACATATGGTCAATTAACTTGAGATTTATGTGCATAAATTAAAAATAAGTGGAGTTATAAAGCAAGAAGCTTGCATGGAAATTTTGTTGGAATAAATATCAGCATTTTCCCTTTGGCTGGATGTAAATGATTACTGAAGTAGAGCGTTTTAGAACTTAAGCAGGGCTCAGGTCTTGTCTCTGCTGTTTGCAATGCACCCCCCTTCCCCGACAGTTACATTATAAAGTGAATTCGGTTAATGTAATATCACGAATTGATATCTATTTTCTTATTGGAATTTGTGAACTTTTTTTTTGGACTGCAATATAATGTTTGTTTAATTTCATCCAGGTCATGATATAGTGGCGAGTTTTATGTTGAGAAAGCCAGCTGCTTTTCTTGAAGACCACATCCTGGAACTTGAGGGTGATATTTTTGATGAGATGAGATTCTCCTCCACTAAAGTACTTCATCAGCTCTTGCTTATTTATATGTTACTAAATTGTGTAATTTTCTTCTCTTTTAGACATAACAACAATTTGACATATCTTTGTTCATTATTTTTCTTTATCCGTGTTGATCTTCTTCAGCAAGAACTCAATACTTAAATAGTCTGTCAACATTGAGCATCTTGCAGTGTATAAACAATATTTTGCATCCAAAATTAGTTATGTATTATTATGAGTACTAACTATTGGTTTTAACTTAATCCTCATATACGTCCCGTCAACAGGTTATGCTACAAATTTCACACAGCCTCCATGTAAAAAAAAAAAGTGAATGTGTTCTTACTCCTCTAAATCTCAGGTTTTCTTTCTATGACAGGTAGAAGTAATTCGTTTGGAACCATCTACTGAACCAAACAGAACAAAGGTTGTGTTTGCAGTTGAATCAGACTTGACCACCCAAAGTTTAATAAAAGATTCTTTTATGTATCTAATTACGCACCAACCATCTTTTAAATTGACTGCATCATTGTTCGGTGACCCTTCATCCTTTGACGTGCTCAAATTTAGAGGAGGGATTACTGCTAGTCCTGAACAGAAAGGATTCCTTATGCAGAATGATCAGATCCGTTTCAACTTCACCCTCAACTTTTCCATTGATCAAATTCTGATCAAATTCGATGAACTTAAGAGCCAACTAAAAGCAGGCTTACATCTTTCTCCATTTGAGGTTTTTGCTTCCCATTTTCTATTCTAATGGCATTTTGTTTGAGTCAAGATGCGATCTTAGCCTCCAGACATGCTACATAGACTTCTTGTGCTGAACAAGTTAATATGCTCTTCTTCTTTTTGCAGCTAATATTCTTCTTTTGTTCTTTCTGAAATGCAGAATTTGTATATAAGGCTGACCAACATGAAGGGTTCGACAGTGGCTCCACCCACAACAGTTGAATCACAAGTTCTCCTGACAGTGGGTATTGATCCTTCAAAAAGATTAAAGCAGTTGGCTCAAACTATAAAAGGTTCTCATTCTAAGAATCTTGGTCTGAATAACACCGTGTTTGGACGGGTTAAGCAAGTTCAACTTTCATCGGTATTACAACACTCCCTTGGTGGTGATGGAAATGGTCCATCATCACCACCATTGCCATCACCATCACCATCACCTTCTCCATCTCCATCTCCATCTCCTCAGCCACAATCCCATTTTCACCACCAACACTACCGCCACCATCATGATGCTAGTTCTCCTAGTATCTCACCATCACCATCAACTCATAGCCATGGATTGCCTACAGGGAGACAATCACCAACATCTGCACCAGTTCCTGCGCCTGCACCAGTAAAGCATAAAGTGGGCTCACCTCCACCTTGTCCTTTTGGTCATGGCAGTAGGTTTCCCTGGAAGCACACTCACTATTCTCGTATGGCGCCTTCTCCAACACCAGGCTATGCACCTACTGCTGCTCCATCACAACCACTGCATACAAAATCTCGGCCTCCAAAACCATCTCCCATCCCTGCAGCAAGTCCACACAGTGTAGCTTATGCTCATAGTCATCCGACTCATCCCCCATTGAAGGGTGAAATTCATGCAAGGCCACCAGATGTAATGTCAATAGTTTCACCCTTGCCTTCACCATGTGAGTATTTAATTCTTAGGTTGATTGAGCATATAAAACACTATACTTTTTTTTTTTGTCTAATCAATGACCAGACATACTAATCTTGGCAACTAATTTTAGAGGTTAGTAGATTATAGGATGTTTAGTTAAATGTGCCGACATACTAAGTTTAGATAGGATGAAGTACTGAATGCATTAGAAAGAAAGTGTGTGTAGCTGCAATAGATGAGAAAATTGGAGAACCACACATGAAAATGTTTCAAAATTCAAAATTTAGATGCTCCAGGGTGGCAAGTAGAAAGCAAAAATTATTAACTAGAATCAAAAGGGTGAGGAAGACAAAAAAGGGCTTGGAAAAAGACTAGTATAAAAAATGTTGTACATAAATTGCAACATGTCTTGATGGAGAGATGATATATATAGCCAATTCCAAAGTGGGATAAAACACTTAGTTTTAGTAGTTTACATGATCAGTGATTTCGGTCTTGCATAGTGTATTTAACATAGACATGGTGCTCAGCAATTTTTTTCTATTGCACCCCCCATTCTTTTAAAGATGTGAGATGGTTACAACTCAATAAATAATCAAAAGAAAAATGGATAAAAACACTCTTAGTTTAGATCCATCTCACAACGCGTTTCACACACGAATTTGTCTGTCTTTAAACATATTCATTTTGGTCTTTTAGTTGATTGCATTGATTTGCAGCCCCTGCAGGTATCTCCTCCTCCAATCTATGGGCTCTATCATTGGTCATAGTAATCGTACTGCTTCATTAACGACAGAAAATGGGAGCGCATCAGGTTAGTAGGGGCAGATCACCTGATTACTTCAAAAAAGCTTCTGCGAGGAATTTTGCTGGTATGAGCCTTGCCAAAAGGGCACAGCTCACAGTTGAGTGCATATAAGTTGTCTTCTGCTTGTAAATATTTGATTAAAAAGTTTCAGTGGCTAAAAATGCATCAAGGTCAAAGTCACAGAGGTGACGGGCCCAGGATGACTTGCGACGCAGCTGAGTTGTATGATCTCTCTTCTACATAAGTTTATGGAGGGAAAAATCAACAAATGTAAAGAATATCTTTTTTTTTTTTTGTTTCTTTTGAAATCCTTTGCTATATATGATAAGTCTACTTCATCTATTCATTTAGTTGCATTTCGAAGATTTTGTTTTTTTCAAAGCCGATCTATGTTTCCAGATTGGAAGTAAGATTGGATTGGTTTAAGGTTCACTCTTTGCTAGTAGGAAACAGCAAGACCATGATCACGAGTTCTTGCTTTGCAATTAATATTATATTACTGTGTGATAATTCTTTTCTAAAAATAAAATAAAATAAAATATTATTGTGTGACAATTTATATAAAAAAAAAAAGCAATTTACAAGATTGTAGGTTGTATGTGTGTTTGGACTTTGAAGTGGACTCACAAGTTACCCGCATTAGAACCAAAATTAATATTTTCCCGTGACAAAAAATAATCAGTCTTACTAGTCGACATTTATTATTTATGCAATTGATTAAAACAAGTTAAATAGTGCAAGACTGATTTTTGACAACTTAAAATTATACCAAACTATTTATTTCTCAGATATATTCTTTTTCTTTCTAATCCATTCTAAAGAAAATGACTTAATAACAAAAATTGCCTATATAAAAAAAAATTCTTAGTCTCAAATGCACTAGGTGGATCGTGCAACTCTAGTTTATTTTTAAAAAGTTATACAAAATACTACTGAAAAATTACATATTATTATTGAAAAGTGAAATTTTAATGGTGTAACTTTACTGTAATACTTTGTGTAATTTTTCAATAATATAGTGTAACTTTTAAAAATACATTTAAATTGCACTCGGTGCACAATAGAGCTAAAAGAAAATAATAATCAACAAGTGCGTACCTCAAGCATACGTTAGTTGGTAGTCGATATATAATCATATTTTATTACACGAATTAATAAGGAATAGTTGTAAATTTGATTTGATTTTATTACACCTAACATAGTAGATGGAACTTCAACTACCGTTTATATATTTATATTTAATTAAGTGTGTTGCAAAAAGATCGGAGGGCGGGAGGCAATACTTGGTTTTGACCAGTTTTTGGTGAGAAAAAAATGGTGAATTATATAAAGGGAATAACCAACCGTTTCCCATTTGAAAAACGATAAAAAAAAAAAAAATTGTATTTCCGTTAGGATCCTTTTTTTTTCGGTGACGGAATACTTCGCCTCTCGTGCTCTACCGTTGCCGTTTCGTCACCCTGAATGCCTCACCAGTGTTCAGGGTATCTAATTCTTTTTTCATGATTATGATTATGATTATGATTATGATTATGATGATTTCTGTCAATTTGTTGCTTTTTAAATCATGCGTTTTGGTGTCCTGATCTGATTTTTCATTTTTAGGTTTTGAATTTATGTATTGAATAATCGATGATTGAGTGTTCTGTGTGGTTTGTGATCGGAGGTTTTGGCATTTATAAGGATGTTGTTAATCCATTGTTATGTTAATAAGCCTTTCATTTTTTTAATGAATTTATTCTGATTTGTTTGTCTGATTTCACATTATCAAATTGAAAATGATGAGACATATGGATAATTGTTTTGGAAGCTGAGCATCTGTTTGTGAAATCACATGATTTGGGATGAATGATGCCTGACCTTATTTTATTCCCATCCTCTGCAGTCTACTTGGTGATTTTTGAGCAGAGGAGCGAGGGAGGGTCTAATAGAAGGTTAGTCGAAAACATAATACTGCGATTGAAGGTGTTCGTTTTTCGATTATAATGGTGGTGCATTGCATTTGCTTGTTAATCTTTTGTAGGTGTACGGAGATTAGCACCATGGTTCTAGTTGCTGATCTTTGCAACTCTTTTTATTCGAATTTCAAGTAATAACCAATACTTTACTGCACATTCTGCTATTTTCCCCCATCTCCAATTTGATACCAATGGTTTTTGCTGCAGAAATGTGATGTCTAATCTCCCAGGGCAGACTAATGCTAAAGTGATCTCTTGAGAAGCAGGCAGTCCTATTGTAGCATGTATAACGGCGATTTTCTCCAGCACAAGTCTCTTCAAGATGGCTGTAGCCGTTGATCAAGGTCATGGATTTAAGCCATTTATGCGACCCCCAAGATGCAAACTCCAATCTTTCACTCAACTTGATTTCAAAATGCTCGAATCCAAGCTCACTCAATCGACTCTTGAACATGCCTTCGATTTCACCAACATCCACAAGAGCTTCTCCACTCCATGCCTCTCTGATTCTTCTTCCCTAAAAGATGAACATCATGAAGCCAACTCAACTATAGAGATCCTCATCGGCCATTCTGCGCCAAGAGTGCGTGCTCTCGTTGTGGAAGTTGCCATAGCTATGGCCTCCGGTGTCAATCCTGAGCCTGCCTCAAGTGGCCTCGGGGGGGCCTACTTTCTACACGCTCAGAATGGCGAAACTATAGCCGTTGCAAAACCTGTGGACGAGGAGCCTCTTGCATTCAATAATCCTAAAGGCTTAGCAGGCCGTATGTTAGGCCAGCCTGGCATGAAATGCTCGATTAGGATAGGTGAGACGGGCATGCGCGAGTCTGCTGCTTATGTCCTTGATCATGATGGTTTTGCTGGTGTTCCCCCTACAGCATTGGTTAAATTCTCTCATGTGAGGTTCAATTACAATCCGGGATCAGATCCAACCACGATTTACAAGATCGCGTCCCTCCAACGCTACGTGAGTCATGATACCGATGCAGGGGATTTGGGACCGTCGAGCTTCTCAGTCACGTCTGTACACCACATTGGTATACTGGATGTAAGACTGATGAATCTTGATAGGCATGCTGGGAATATTCTGGTGAGGCAGGGAGTGGAGAGCTATGCTGGGGGAACGGCCGAGCTAGTGCCTATAGATCACGGGTTCTGCTTACCCGAGTCGCTTGATGACCCGTATTTTGAGTGGCTGCACTGGCCACAGGCTTCAATACCATTTTCAGAGACTGAAGTTGATTACATATCCTCTCTTGATCCTTCCAAAGATGCTGAGCTGCTAAGGAGGGAGATTCCTTCAATCGGAGAGTCTTCAATTCGGGTTCTTGTGCTCTGCACAATCTTTTTGAAGGAAGCAACGGCCTATGGGTTGTGCCTTGCTGATATAGGTGAAATGATGACTAGAGATTTTCGTGGAGGAGACGAAAACTGGAGTACTTTAGAGCAATTATGCATGAATGCTAAGGATAGACTGAAGAAAGGACCAATGAGCGATGATACTGACGACATTAACACCACGTGTAGACAAGAAGTTGAAGAAGTGTTCCAGTTCGATGATGAACATGAGGAGGATCAAGAGCCGGTGATTCCTGAGGCGGAAGGTTATAAGCCGTCCAAGATTGCAAGGTTTTCGTTGGACGAAAAGAAACCAGCATTGCCGCCTATTGAAGACTATCTGAACGACGGTGATGCATTGAACACATTCTTGGACAGTTGCATGAACATGGATGATGATGATCCAAAGGGCAGTAGCTTAATGAGGAGTTTGAGTTACTCGGTTGAGAATCATAACAACGACGGTCAGTTCATCTGTTTAGGGGAGATGGACGACGAGGAATGGCTGTTGTTCTTGGAGAGCTTTCAGAAACTTCTGCCACAGGCTTTCGAGGACAGAAAATCGATGGGATTATCGAAGCAAAGGTTGGGATCCTCCTGTGAGTTTTGAACGACCGTAATAACCGACCAACAACCACCGATGTATACAGATTATTACCACAACCACTTGACTTGTATCTATAGGATGTAGATAGATAGTGTGGGAGGAAAAGGAAAAGAGATAGGCGATGTGCCATCCTTTCCCTTATGGCCTTGTAGATGTGTGTGTGTGTGTGTTTTACATTTACTTCATTTCCTGCTCGCCGGTCTGTTTTAACAACTTTTCAATTTCATGTCACCAAGTGTATAGAATAGTATAGTACAGTACTGTAGAGATTAATAGATATTGGGTTTCCTGAGATGGAGCATTTTAAGCACAAAATGTATGGCTACTCTGTTAAGTATCCTCTAGATTTGACCTTTTAAAATTTAGACCTTAGTTTTTGTTGTCTTGAGAAGATTGCATTCGTTGTATTTTATGAAAGATGAAAAAAGATTCAAAAGAGAGTAGATATTATATGCACATTGTGTTGATTTTATTATTGCAATAACAATAATAATATAAATTCTTATAAATAGTTTTATTAGTGGTGCATGATGCAGTGTATGTATATGTGTGGTTGGTGTATTGAAATCCTGATTTTTAAATCTCCACACACAATTACATAAATTTGTAATAATGGTTTGAAAATTAATGTTAGATTTCAGGATTCAGTATTAAATTTCAAAGTAAACTATGGCGGCTAAACCTTAACTAAACAATGATTAGAAGACACATTAATTAGCAAGCGATAACATAACATAATAGCTCCTTAGTAAAATATACAATTATTAATCTTAATTAGCAAGCGATAACAGAACATAATAGCTCCTTAGTAAAATATACAATTATTAATCAAGTGACTTTTGGGCCTTTGACTAATCAAACATGGTTATATGTTAATGATGATTATATGGCCATCTGTTGGAGTTTTGGTCAAGTTATTCTTCATGGTTGTGACCATACAACTTATTGATTGGTTACGGGTGTGAAATTTAGTTAGGAATTAGGGTTATATAAATGTGCATTCAAACCAGAGAAACACACAACTTGTATTTTATAAACATTATTTTTTCATTGATTAGTAAAAGTGAAGAACCCCATCCGTGGACGTAGATCAATTGATCGAACCACGTAAATTCTTTGTTTTTGAATTGCTTTGATTTTTCTTATTTTCTGCAATTGTGTTAATCTCTGATTCTGCAAGAAAGAGTTCTTCACAGTTCTGATTATTATTTGAATAATTTAAGCCTTGAGGTCGATTAATTCACAACAAGTGGCGCCTTCTGTGGGAAGAATCGACTGGATCAATCATAGCATCTACCAAATTGGATTTTGAAAAATTCACTAGAGCAAACGATTTTGGTTTGTGGAAGATCAAGATGAAGACTCTCTTGACTCATCATGGGTTATCAAATGCCCTGAAGCCAGAAGATCAATGACCTTCTCCTCAATCCAATAAAAAAACTGGAAATATTGGAGAAAGCTCATAGCACTATTATTCTATACTTGGGGGATAAGCCTCTGAGGGAGGTGTGCAAGGAGAAGACTGCCATTGGTGTTTGGAGTAAACTGAAAAAGGTGTATCAGACTAAGTCTGTCACCAACAAGTTATTCATGAAGCAGAAACTGATTTTCTTCAAAATGACTAAAGAGAAGGAGCTGGTTGAGCAACTTGAGGAGTTTAACAAAGCTGCTGATGATGTTGAGAACCTAGGATTGGAAATTGATGATGATGACAAGGTCTTGATGCTCTTGAATTCTCTGCCTAAATCCTTAGAGAATTTCAAGGATGCATACTATTTGGGAGGCAAGATCGATTATCCTTTGATGACATTCTAGCTGCACTTAAAACCAAGTCCCTACAGTTACAGGCTGACAAGAAAACTTCAGTGCAAGATGAAGGCTTGAATGTCAAATTCAAGAAGGGCAAGAAAGGATTTCAGAACAAGAAGAAGAAGAACACAAAGGGATCAAAATCTGGTGATTTTGTTGAGAAGAGGAAATGTTTGGCATGCCACAAAACTGGTCATCTCAAGAAGAATTGCCTTGACAGAAATAGGAAACAAGGAGAGGAATAAAAGGCTGATATAACAGTTGCTGATGAAGGGTATGATAGTACTGAGGTGTTGACTGTGACAAACCTAAAACTGAATGATGAATGGGTACTTGACTCAGGATATTCATTCCCTATGTGCCCTGATGAATCATTGTTCAGAGAGTTGAGGATATTTGATGGGGGCTCAGTTGTGCTGGGCATAAATCAAACCTGCAAGGTGAAGTGGAGTAGTTCTGTCAAGATAAAGCTACATGATGGAGTGGAAAGAATACTCTCAAATGTGAGGCTGATGCCAGAACTGAAGAGAAATTTGATCTCTCTGGGTTCACTGAATCATCTGAGTTATGAAATTCAACACAAAGGATGGGTTCATCCTGATTACAAAAGACAATAATATATACATGAAAGGGAAGAAAGTAAATGGATTGTATACTATGTTTTAAAAGAGGAAGCGGAAGTTGAACCGGACATCCTTAATATTTGCGGTCGGACCGGTCAGATCGGGTCTAACCGTTAGTAAAGCGATTGAACCGGTATGACATCATAATAAAATAATATGTAATTATATACAAAAATTAAAGACATTATAAATAATTTTTCTCTTAAAATATTAAGTTTTATGTACAAATTACTATAATAATTAAATAAATATACATCTAATATTGTTATTTAAATTATAATTTTAACTATCTAAATTAAATGTCAATATTTTACTCAAATTAGACCATATATCATAAAAATATCAAATGTAAAATTAAGTTCACCAAATGTCTTAAAAATATAAAATATATAAGTTCATCAAATGTCTACTATTAACAACATAAAAATATTTAATTTGAATGAATATCAAGATTAACACCACTAAAACTTGATCTCATGATTTCAACTCCAAATTTCTTAGATAATTTAGTAGAAATATGTGAAAATAATATTATGAATTTGGGAAAAATAAGGATAAAAAAATGTGATTGAGATAATATAAAACAAAAAATCAAAGCTGAAAAATTGAGTTTCAGTGAAAATTATAATTGCAAAAAAAAAAAAAACTTAATTAAAAAAAAAAATGCAAAAGCGCCGAGTTGACCGGTCCAATCAGTGACCGGTCCGACCCGTTTTTGCCGCTTTTGACCTCTTTATGAGCGCTTTAGAAGAAGAGCGGCCCAACGCTTTCGAACCGTTCGGTATGTCGTCCGAGTAGCGGTCGGACCGGTCCAACCGGCCGGTCCAACCCACTTTTTAAAACATAGATTGTATATCCTTATTGAGAGCACTTCTACTGGTTCAGTAAACAATGTTATGGATAGCACTGAGACTATGATATGACATAAGAGATTATGCCATATTGGAGAAAGAGGACTTCAAGAATTGTCAAAGTAGAAGGTATTTGGGATGGAAAAGTAATGAAACTGGATTTTTGTGATCATTGTGTCCTGGGCAAGTCCAAGAAGATTCAATTCCCAAAGGCTAAAAAGATCACTGACGCACCTCTGGATTATGTTCATTATGATATCTGGGGACCAACTAAGGTTGAAACTCATGGAGGTGGGAGATACTTCATGACAATCATTGATGACTTAAGCAGGAAAGTATGGGTGTTCATACTGAAGCAGAAGAGTGAAGCTTTAGCAAAGATCATCCATTAAGCATCTCAGGACTGATAATGGATTGAAGTATGTATTAGAGGAGTTCAACAATATCTGCAAAAAAAAAAAAAAAAAGGCATCACTAGACACAAGACAGTTCATGCAAATCCTCAGCAAAATGGCCTGACTGAGAGGATGAATAGGACTATCCTAGAGAAAGTTAGGAGCATGTTGTCAGATGCAAAGTTACCCAAGGTGTTTTGGGGTGAGGCAGTCAATATAGCTTGTTATCTCATAAACAAGTCACCATCCTCAGCTATTGAGTTCAGAACACCTGATGAAGTGTGGTATGGAAGGGTCTCAAATTACAAGAACCTGAAGGTCTTTGGTTGCCTATCTTTTGCTTGAATATCCTAAGGGTGTAAAATGATACAAGTTATGGTGTCTGGAACCTGGGCACAAAAGGTGCATTGACAGTAGAGATGTGACTTTTATTGAGAAAGTCATGGGATACAACCAGCTTATAAGCACACAAGATTAAGATGGCATTCTTTCAGAAGAAGATTTTCAGGTTGAGGTGGAGACTCCTGACAGAAACTCAGGACAAGCACACACTGAGGAAGAGACAGACACATGAGAAGCATACACTCTCCAGCTAGATTTGGTCAAGTTGATATGGTGTCCTATGCCTTAACAACTGCTGAAGAGTTGGAGCATCAGGACCTACAAAGTTATGCTGAAGCTGTGTCAGACAAAGACAAAGAGAGATGTATATTGGCAATGACTGAAGAACTTCAGTCATTAGAGAAGAACAACACTTGGACCTTAGTGAACAGAGTTCAGGGACAAAATGTAGTCAGTTCCAAGTGGATTTTCAAGAAGAAATCTGAAATGGGGTTAGGAAGTAAAGAAAAGCTGAGATACAAGGCAAGACTTGTGGTTAGAGGTTTCACTTAAAGAAAGGGGATAGATTTCAATGTGGTATTCTCACAAGTTGTCAAACACTGCTCAATAAGAATCTTATTGTTAAAAGTAGCTCAGGAGGACTTAAAGCTTCAGCAATTAAATGTCAAGACAACCTTTATACATGGAGATCTTGAAGAGACGATACACATTCAACAACCTGAAGGTTTTATTCTACTAGAAAATTAGGGCAATGTGTATCTATTGAAGAAGTCATTGTATGGACTCAAACAAAGTCCTAGGCAATGGTACAAGAAGTTTGACAGCTTTATGATCTCTATAGGTCTTACTAAGGGCATGTATGATAGTTGTGTCTATCTTGAAAAACAAGGAAATGAAGTACTCACATACCTGCTGCTTTATGTGGATGACATGTTGGTTGCAAGCAAGAGTTCTGAAAGAATTCAAAAGTTGAAGGCAAAACTCAGTAATACATTTGACATGAAGTATCTGGGCAGTGTAAAGAGAATACTGGGCATGGAAATCATCAGAGATGAGAGCAAAGAAGGTTGTTCTTAACTCAGAAGGATTACATCCTGAAAATACTCAGGAGATTTAACATGTATGAATCAAGGGTTGTATCTATTCCTCTGGGACAACAATTCAAACTGACAGCAGATCAGAGTCCCAAGTCAGTAAAAGATAAGACACAAATGAGTAAAATACCTTGCTCAAATGGAATTGGTAGCATAATGTATGTTATGATGTGCAGCAGGCCAAATTTAGCACAAACAGTCAGTGTGGTTAGCAGATTTATGGAAAATCCTAGAAAGATACACTGGGAAGCTTTTAAGTAGATTATGGGATACTTAAAAAGGTACTGAAAATCTGGGGTTACTCTTTGATAAGACTAAGGACATCACACAACCTCTACAAGGATATGTGGATTCAGATTATTTTGGAAGCATTGACATAAGGAAATCCTTAAAATGTTATGTGTTTACTTTATATGGTACAACAATAAGTTGGAGAGCAGTACTCCAATCAGTGGTAACACTCTCAACCACTGAGGCTTAATATATTGCAATGACTGAAGCAGTAAAGGAAGCTATGCGGCTCAAGGGTATGATCAAAGAATTTGGAATAAGGTAGAAAGAAGTTGCAGTTCAGTGTGACAACCAGAGCTTAATTCATTTGGTCAAACATCATGTCTTTCATGAAAGATCCAAGCATATTAATGTGAGGCTTCAATTTGTGAGAGATGTGGTGGAGAAGAAAGTGATTTCAATATGAAGGTTTCTACTGAGGACAATGCAGCAGATATGTTGGCTAAAGTCTTACCTACTTCCAAGTTTAGATACTGTTTGTAGCTGATCAAATTATAGTCATAGGATGCACCATGATTTAGTTGCTAAGGTGGAGAGTGGATTGGGGGAGAATTGTAATGTGTAAAAGTTAAGCTGATTTTGAATCCTGATTACTGAGTTTGGATCCTGAGAAAAGATCCTGAACCTGAAAGAACCTGATCCTGAGCCTGAGCGAATGTTTGATACTGAGTCTGAGTGCACTAATCCTGACTCCCTTCCTGAGTGATTCGATTCTAAAGGCACTTGTTTACTGAAAGCTCAGTTACCTGAAGGCACAGTCCTGAGTTATTTATCCTGAGCTGAATACACCAATTTTCTTAAGTCAAACTGAAGACGTTTTCTATTCCATCCTAAAACGATGGTTATAAACTGAATATACATAATCAGTGAGACTAAGGAGAACGAAGGTGAACTAAATCACAGTGGCTTAGTTGGTTATTTAAAGCAATTGGAGGAGTAATTCTGTTGGAGTTTTGGTCAGTTATTCTTGACGGTTGTAACCATACAACTTATTGATTGGTTATGGGTGTGAATTTCAGTTAGGAATTATGGTTATATATATGCGGATTCAAACCAGAGAAACACACAATTTGTACTCTGTAAACATGTTCTTCCCTTGATTAGTGAAAGTGAGGAACCCTATCCGTGGACATAGATCGATTGATCGAACTACGTAAATTCTTTGTTCTTGAATTGCTTTGATTTTTCTTATTTATGGAATTGTGTTCATCTCTGATTCTGCGAGAAAGAGTTCTTCACAGTTTTGATTATTGCTTGAATAGTTTAAGTCTTGAGGTTGATTAATTCACGATACAGATAATTTCCCAGAAAAGGGCAACCAAAAATCAGGACAAAATTACAAAACAATATTTGTATGCATAACAGAAGAAAAAAAAAATTCAGAATTGAAATCTAAAAATTCTGTAAGCTACAATCGCAAAACCAAAATACCTCTTTGCTTGTGAAAATCTATATATTTATTTTATTTTATTTTTTTGCAGAAAGATCCAACCTATCATGCACTGAAAAACAAACCATTTCCTTTCTACTAAAATTGGATTGAAGTATTTGGAAATGATCGAGCTATAGGAGCAATTTCTCAAAGCTTTTCCACTGCTACGACCACTTCATCAAGGCAATGAACTTGTTCTCTGAGAAAACAAATTCCACCATGACTAAGAAGACATGCCAGATGGCAAAATGTGGTGATTCTGACTTCGATGCTGCTAAAAAAAGAGAATTAGTTTACGAGACTCTGAGGCTCCATTTGAATGGATAGATTTGAAAATGAATAAATTTAAAAAAAAATACATGTAAGAAGATCTATATTTCAAATTACAAATTGTAAATAGATAGGAGAGAAAGGAAAAAGTAGAGGAAAGACAGAGATGGAAAGGGTAAAGAGGAGTGATTTCACAAATGACATGGTTTTGATGAAGATTTAGAATTCTTCCATTTTGAACATAAATTTAAATCTAAGTATTTGTAAATTTACCTAATATTTATTTGGAAATAGTGGTTATTCCATCCATCCAAACGGAGCCTGAGCCGATTTGATCTTCTCCCGTTGGAGTCGAGAGTGCATGTAACTAAATATTCATGCAACAATCCATATATTCGACTTGGACTTGTACTTCAGCATGCCCGATGATGCGAGAGCTACTCTAGTGAAAGATATATGGATTAGTTGCATTCTACTTATTACATGATTGTGTGATCCTTTGTTAAAAGACATAAGTAGCTTTTCATCTCTACTTATGACATGGTGGGTGATCTTTTGTTGAAAGACAGTAGAAGTCTATTGTTGAACTTATGAACATGATTTATGCTATTGAAAATAGTACTACCACATTTTGAATGATGTGAATATTATGGTTAGGGGTGGTCATTTGGTTATTTTGATCAATTCAGTCCTGTTTTGGATCGAACAAAAATAACTGATTTTTTATACGGACCGAATCGAATTAATTCGGTTCGACCAATTCCGTCTATTCAGTCCAAAATAATTTTAAAATAAAATTTTTTATATTTCATCAAAATAAGATGTTAATTTTTTTTTAATTCAATACAATTAAATTAAAGGAGTACAATACAAATTTAATCAATGTTTAAATAAATAGAATATAAATATAATTAATGTTTAAATAAATACAACACAATCAAGTCCACAACATTAATATAATTAAATTCACCATAATTCAAGGTTTTACACACTATTAGGGCTTACATTATATTTTTATATATTATATATATTAAAAATATTAAAAATTTTAATTAAAATTCGGTCTATTCGGTCATGATGATCCAGAACCGAATCGAACCGAGTAGACCAAAATCTTTAAATTTTAGAACTGATAATTTTAGGACCGAACCGAACGGACCGAATTTCATCGATTCGATTCGATTTTATGAACACCCTTAATTATATTTATTGGGATTTACGTGTTTTTATTTTCTTGGATGCATTTATGTTATTTTTGGTTTACTAATTATTTAATCCTCTTTAAATTTCTTTTGAATTTTATCTATCAGTTAATTAAGTAGGCTATTTTTCTCTTGTTTATTATCTTTCGTTTTTGGAATATTTGTGTGTTTGGTTTAAAAGGTAAAATTATCTATCTGCCGAAAATATATATATTTTCTCCGTTCATGGAACTTTTTCTCATTTCATAGTTGACACGAGATTTAATAAAAAATAGTATTATATTAAAATGATAGATAAAGTAAGGGAAACGTGAGAGTATTGTGGGGTCCAAAATTTTATTGTGAGTATGAGTTGTTTCCTAGTATAAGAATAAGAAAAAAATTTATGGACAAACAAAAAAGGAAAATGAGAAATAATTTGGTGGACAGAGGGAGTATATTTTAGGCAAACAAATAATTTTATCTTTTAAACCAAATAGAGAAGATCCTCATTGGTAATTAAATGGAATATATTCATATAAAGTACAAGAATTCGAGTGAATCTCTTGTGAACTCGTATCACTGTTATGCGTAATAATTATCACTGTTATGTGTAGTGAGTATATTTTTTAACAGTGATAATGTATATACATAATAGTGATAATGTATACATATAACAGTGATAATTGATGAAACCGAGTTCACCGTGAATTCATATAATAATATTGATCAACTCTATATCATTCTAGACATTTTAATTATAAATAATATAAAAATTATGTAAATTATCGAGTCAAACTTGACTATTACGTCTTTTATATCAAGCCAAGTTTGAGTATCAAGAGTTTTCATTGACTGAGCTCGAATTCAGAAATAAATTGAATTAGATAGGATTCAAGTTGGATTTCAAGCATCAATTATTTTAATAGGATTCAAATTTGACACTACTCATCTAAGGTACATTTACCCCTATAAATATGCAGTGACAAGCATAATGGCAGCATGTTATTGTTAGGCAATATTTTGTTACTCCTTATCTCAATGTTATTTTTTTTCTTGTAAGTGAGAAGAAATACATATATTTTGTTGCTCCGTATATTAAGAAAAAAATATTGCCTAACAATAACATGCTGCCATTATGCTTGTAAGTGAGAAGAAATACGTATTTTTTTCTTATTGTTAGGCAATATTTTATTCTATTTTTTTTCTAATTATATATGCAGCATGTTATTTTTTCATGTTATTGTTAGGCAATATTTTGTTGTCCGCCGTGAGCCGCCTGTTGTCCCACCTACTCAACGTCACCCGGCGCGGTTTCTCCACCTCTACGCCCAACACGATTCTCCCCAACTCTTTGAGCCCCGCGTTCCTCAAGTCACGCCGATCGTACTCCTCTGCCGCTAGCCGACTCAGATCCACGGCGTACGCATCGTCACCAAATCCGTAGTCATTTTCCAGCTTCTCCAGATCTGCTTCTACACCCACCCCGACTAGAGTGTAGTCAGAGAGGAAATCGATTAGGGTTTGTGGAATGTACGGAGAGTGTGGGATCTGGTAAATGAGGCAGCGGCGGCCGACGCAGATTTGGAGCGTCGCGACGGGGTTCCGGATTTGGCTGTAGGAGGGGCTCCACTCGACGTCGAGGCCAACGACGAGGCGGTGGAGGCGGCGGCGGTGGACATACTCGACGTCTTCGATCCAGTCGCACACTCTGTCTGGGTCGTGCGTGACGGTGGTGAAGATGGATTGGTCGAAGAAGGAAACGTCGTAGGTGCTGTAGCAATCCGACGAATAGCAGTGGTCTGTGATGCAGATCGACATTGTTGAGTGGGAGATCGTTTTTGCTTCTGATTCTTCTGCGTGTTGAGAGAGAGAGGAGGGATTTTTTGGAAGGACAGAGTTAAGCAGGGAGTGTCAGAGATTCAAATGGCGTTTTGTATGGGAGAAGGAGGCTTAATATCAATAAAATAATATATACTCCATCGATCCCATAATTATTTTCATACTTTCATTTTTCGCCCATTTCACAATTGTTTTCACATCCTATAAATGAAAACTATTACTTTAATTTTATCCTCGCAATCCAACTAATTTTATTATTTTAATAATATAACTTTACACAACACTCTATTTTTCTTAAAAGTTATGTCAGCCAAAAGGTGAAAACACCTCTGGGACCGAGGGAGTATTTTCTTAAAAGTTGTGTCATCTCAAAGGTGAAAATACCTCTGGGACGGAGGGAGTATTGAACAAACGATTTTTTACTCTTTTTTTTATTAAAAAACGAATTAGATTTGACTGAATAAAATTATCAAATGACGGAGTTTTACATTTCAAATAAATACTTCCTTCTTCTATGAGAAATTTATACATTTTCTATATTTAGCGTCACACACTAATTTAGCATTATTTAAAAAAAATTAAAGGTAAAATTTTGTATGAAAATAATTCATGATAAATTATTATGTATCAACTTTAAAGTATCAAATATTTAACTAGGTGTATCAAAAATATAATCAGATATATTAAAAATTAGGGCTGATATTATGTTATAATTGTCATAGATATTATTGACCTCAACTTTTGATACACCTGATGAATATTTTGATACATTTGACCAAATATTTGATATTTTAAAATTATTTCATGATAAGTTTAACATGAACTATTTTCACACAATACCTACTCAAAATTAAATTTACGTGTACATTTTGTAAAACTTTACATAAAATTATATATATATATATATATATATATATATCACTACTTTATTTAAAAAATATTAAATTACAGGAGTGTAAATTTAAATGGAATGTAAAAATTATTATATTTTGTATGAACTAATATATATACTATATAAAATAACAAAATTTTGGGGCAATTGGACACAAAAATTGTTAGTTTTTAAATAAAATTCAATTTTTTAAATAAAGGTGCTATAACTTAAATGTTTGTTTTGAAAAACTAAAAAAAATGGCTAAAAATAACTTATTTTCAAAACTCTTTCACAATTTTTAAAAATAAATAATTTCAAAAGTTGTTTTACAAAATTTCACTAGGTAGTTGAGTTTTGTTTTCCTTTGCTATAAGTGTAAAGTTCAACTCATTGCATTTACAACACATTCTATTTTTTAATATTTTTTAAATTATCTTATTTTTTAGATATATATTTATTTATATATTTTCATATACATATCTAAAAATAAAATATTTGAAATTAGTTAATATTTTATGCATGTCAGATTAATTTTCATATTGAAGAATATGGATAATTCAAAGAATTATTTTGAATATTTTAAAAAATATAGATATGTATTTATTTATTTATACACATATCTAATAATATAATGGTGACGATTTTTTAATTCTTTTGTATATGTAAAAGAATTTTTTTCTTAAAAAATATAAAATAATTTTCTTAAAAGTAAATTATTTCCCAGTAATTTGCTTCGTTTGAAATAATACATAGATTGTATTTTTCGATTTAATTAAAAAAATCAAACAATTTCTCAAATTGAAGAATGTGAGTGACGAAGAATTTTAAAAAATTATAAATTCGGGAAAATATGAATAAAATCTTTATTACCATTACTTATAACGAACAAGTTACATAATAAATTAAATTTTTGTGAAATTTAATATCTAAAAGTAAAAGTTTTATATATAAAAAATTCATTTTCACGTACAGATCAATGTGAGTGACTTTGGTAGCTTTGCAACCAAAATATGAGGTATTGTTTTGCACCCACATTTAAAGCTCAAATTCTTTTTCATTTCAAACTTTTGTTTAACACACCATATATTACATTAACAAATATTTGTTGATCTTTAATTTGTCTTCGTATTTTTGTACATCTTGAAGTCTCAAGTGGTTGAGAGAATGTGAATAAAATATTCAAAATCTTAAATATAAATTTTAATATTTAAAAACTGCTAATGTGCATACTTTTGGAGTCTTGGTTTTGATAGACAGTGAGTACATATATTTTGTGATAAGAAAATATTAATACATCAAATCATTATTCAAATTGAAGAGAATGTGGATTAAGAAGAATTTAAGAATACAATGTTGAATAAAAAATTAATAATATATTAAATTATTTCTCAAATGGAAGAATAAAAGAAAGAGTTTAAAGAATTAAAATAAATGTTAGATCTGGGTAAATGTGGGTCAGGCACACTAACTTCCACCTTTGCTGTTGTGGCTTCATCAACGATCACATGATTTCACTGAAGTGTACAAGAGCAATAACATTACATGAGTTCAGACAACACATGCAAATCAGACTTGAATGTTGATCTACTAACAGACGTTCATAAACCAAAAATATTAAATATAATCAAATGTTCAACCTACTAAATCACAAATCAATACTGAAAGTCGAAACTCCTGTCATGTTATTGCAGAACATAGACCACTCAATTGGACTGTGCAATGACATTAGATTGGTGTTATGAAGCTCGATTATCATGTTATCAAAATCAAACTCCTAATCGGGAGCAATACAAGACAAAAGGTGCTAATTTAAAAATAGCAATAATTCTGTCAAATATTGGACTATTGTTCAAGTTCATGAGAAGACAGATTCTATTGATGACCTTTTATACAATGACCTCAACAAAAATTAAGGACAATCACTGAAGAATATCATATTTCTCTTAAAGAAGTCAGTCTTTAGTCATGAACAGTTGTAAGCCATCGGTGTTGGGATAATTTTTTAATCGAGATGATTTAGTGGCTGATTATCACTTAGATTCTTCCAAACAATAATCAAAGATAATTTATGAATTAGATAATGTAGTGAGAGAAAGTATAGAGAAGTATAATTTGTGTTGTAAAAATGAATTTAGAGAGATACAATGAGTACAAAAGACATATTTATATGTTTGCATGTGATGAGGTGACATCGTTTAAACTTAAATGACTTATTTAGGTGATAAGTGTCATAACACTTGTCATTTATGCCACCTTTTATGCACTAATTAAATTGTTTTTGAACTAATATGCCCTTACTAAGGACTTTCCTAGCTACTACTCCCTAATACGGATAGGACGAGCTCTTCGTTCTTGTATCTTTTGGGGCCTTGTCTTGTTGTTGTTGTGTTGATGGGCCTGTAGGTCTTTGTAAGTGATCTCACTCTCTCTCGTAAATGACGAGCTTCCAGCGAGCTAGTATGCGAGGTGCATCTCCACTTGTTAAGATGGTTAATCAACGGGCGATGACGTGGATGATGACTTAGGCGAGCTACTTGGTGAGCTTCCTTTGCCTTAACCTTTTTCTTATATTGATTACTCTTCATTAGCTCGCCTTTAAATCACCTATCATTAATCGGGTCAAGAGTAACAAACTAAAAATATTGATATGCAACAAGGAAAAAATAAAAAAAATGACTAGCTATATCATTTATAAGGAATTGTTTCATTATTTGTAATATAAAGAAAACCTCTAAGTCAAAGTCAATCTCAAGTCCTCATTATTGAGCCGAGCCTTCAATTGTTATTTATGATCTTCAGGATAGTAAATGTTCTTTCATTTTTTTAAGATGCAAAAAATTATACTACCTCCGTCCCAGGTCTATTGAACACACAAATTAAGAAAATTATGAAGTATGTAAGTGTGAAATTAAATAATAAAATATCTTTATTAACTTTTGTAAGTGTAAATTATTTTCTTTTTAAGGTATGAAAAAAGAGTTGAGACATCCCAAAATAGAAAATGTGAAAAATAAGTTGGGATGGAGGAAGTATATATTTTTAAATAATGCCAGTAAAAAAATAAACCGTGCAATGCACTGATAAAAACTAAAAAAATTTCAATAATAAGGCAAACTTGGTAAAAGTTACCGTAGTTATTAATAAAATTTGTGTAAAATAGTCTAATAAAATGGATTAGTCTTGTATGCACCAACCAATTATACGGTGCAACTCAAATTCATTTTTAAAAAGTTAAACAGTTTATAACTGAAAAGTTAAACAATTTATTACTGAAAAATTAAACTATGAAAGATACACTTTTCAGTAATAAACTGTTTAACTTTTCAGTTATAAACTATTTAACTTTTTAAAAATGAACTAGAGTTGCACCGTGTAACTGGTGCACAGGAGACTTACTCTAATAAAATAAATATGAGAAAAACAAATTTTAATTTAATTAATATTAAAGTGAGTTCAATTGAACTTTTTATGGATTGTTATGTATAACTTCCAACTCATGAAATACTCTCGTGCAAAACCATTGATAGATGACAAAGTATTGTATAAAAATGGTTTATGATAAATTTATCATGAACAAATTTTGAAGTATCAAATATTTAATTAGGTGTATCAAAAATCTCAATAATAAAATCTATATATTGATTTCAAATTTTGATACACCTGATGAATATTTTGATACACTTGACCATATATTTAATACATAAAAATAATTTTATGATAAGCTTATTATGAATTATTTTCACACAATACCTATTCTTGATAAATATATATTTATTTTCTTAATAGAATAACAAATACAAAGTGAGGCCGTTTTAAACACTTTTACACACTATTGTTTATTTTATAAAAAGTGACACCGTTTTAAACATATTTATTTTCTACTTTTTACGCTGTTTTTAAAAAGTGACGCCGTTTTAAATATTTTTTAACCTTCACGATATATATATTTTGTCTTAATAGAATAACAAAAAGTAAGTCATATGTGGACGTAGATTAATGATCGAACTAGGTAATTCCTTGTTTGATTTTCTTATTTTCTGCAACTGTGTTTATCTTGCTTTAAAGAAGCAATTCTTCATAGATTCGATTCTTTGAATAGTTGAAGTTTTGAGTCGATTATTTCACAACAAGAATCAAGAAATGGCACCCGGCCTAACACCCCCATCGATCTCCTCCAGATAAGACGCCGGTCTATCACATTCAACGACCGTGAGATTCAAAGGTCGGTGGTCTTTAGAGACGGTAGCTGGCAGCTTCCAGCGGAAATGGCGACGGCGGCACTCCCTGTAGAATTTAGGGGTAAGATACATGAAGATATAGAAAAGGATATTTCCATTATATATTGTTGTACAATTGAGTACAGATGGAATGATATTTATAGCCTACAATTGAAAATACTAGAATATTCCTAAGAGTGCTGAAAACGTGAATGATAGAAGAGATCTAATGTGTATCGTTGTACCGTAATACCATACAATGTATCATGCTAAAAGTATGAAGGTATCACGTGAGTAGAGCGTGCCATATGGGTTGTATTATGGTGTATGTGAGTGTAGATAATTCCATCATGCCCCCCTCAAGTTGGAATTGTAGGAGTAGCTAACAATTTCAACTTGGAGCAGAACGAGCGAAACGAAGGAGAATGGAGAGGCTTAGTGAACACATCAGCGAGTTGAAGAGTGGTTGGAACATGCTTCAGCATAATTAGACCCTCCTTGTAAAGATTCCGAACAATGTGACAATCGATCTCGATATGTTTAGTGCGTTCGTGGAAAATAGGATTTTCCACAATATGAGCTGCATATTTATTATCGCACCAAAGTTCAATTGGTAGGGTGATTGGTAAATGAAGATCCCTGGCAATGAAAGAGATCCACTGAAGTTCCAAAGCTGTAGATGCCAAGGCTCGATACTCAGCCTCAGCTGAAGATCGAGAAACTGAGTTTTGCTTTTTTATTTTCCATGAAACAAGTGCGGAGCCCAAATAGACGCAATAATCGGTAAGTGAGCGTCGAGTATCAATACAAGAACCCCAATCCGCATCGCTGAACCCATGAAGCATGAAATGATTTTGGGAAGGATAGAAAAGACCAAGATGTGAAGTACCTCGAAGATAACGCAGAAGTTGAACCATAGCATCCCAGTGACTTGTTCGAGGAGAAGTAACAAATTGACTAAGTTGCTGAACTGTATAAGTAATATCAGGCCGTGTGAAATTCAGGTACAACAACTTCCCAACAGTCCTCCTATATTTCTCCGGATCAGAAAGAAGTGTTCCAACTGATGAAGATAAGTGAACACCAGGGGAAAATGGAATGTGCATAGGCTTACTATTAGCTAAACCTGTATCCGTAAGAAGATCAGAAATGTATTTATGTTGTGATAAATAGGTACCTGCTGCACCTCGAGCAATTTCAACACCCAAGAAGTACTTAGCAAAACCAAGATCCTTTATAGTGAAGACATCATCCAAGTGCTTCTTCAAAGCTGAAATATCTTTCAAACAAGAACCTGTGATGAGAACATCATCTACATAAACCAAGAGTGCTGTAAAAGAAGTATCAGTGGATAAAGTGAAGAGACAATGATCATGAACAGACTGATGAAAACCATAATTCAGTAGAGTATTGCAGAATTCAGTGTTCCATTCCCTGGATGCCTGTTTAAGGCCATAAAGACTCTTCTTGAGGCGACAAACTTGTCCGGGAAGAGCCTTGGAATAGCCCAAAGGAGGATCCATGTACACCTCCTCTGTAAGATGGCCATGAAGAAACACATTATTGATGTCTAACTGACATAGGGGCCATGCATTTCCAGTAGCTAAAGCAATAAACATCCGAATTGTTACCAGCTTTGCAACTGGAGAAAAGCTGTCATCATAATCTATCCCATGTACTTGATGATAACCCTTGGCTACAAGGCGTGCCTTGTACCTGTCTATGGTGCCATCTGGATTTAGCTTTAATTTATACACCCATTTACATCCAATGGGTGATTTGTTAGAAGGGAAAGACACGAGATCCCATGTAGCATTGTCCTCAAAGGCCTGAATTTCTTCATCCATAGCTTGCTGCCAATGAGGGTTATCTACTGCCTGATGAAAAGTTATAGGCTCCTTTGAACTATGAACATTAGCTAGAAAACATATATAGTCATGATCAAAAATAGAAGGAGACAAATCAAAAGAACTTATGGTGGCAGAGGGAATACCTGGAGCTGGAGCTGCTGGAAAATGAAGTGGTGGTACTGAGGCATGGTCAGAAACTGTACATATGGAAACATAATCAGAGAGCCAAGCTGGCTGATGTGAAGTTCTGGAGGATCTCCTTGGTGATGGAGGAGTGGGTGTCGGTGATGAAATAGGGGGTGCAGAAATTGGTAGTGTGAGAGTATTAGTGGAAGATGGTAGTGAAGGAGAAGAATCTAGATCAGTATCAAAAGGAAGAGGTGTAACCAGTGGGGAAGAAGACTGAGCAAAAGGAAATATGTGCTCATAAAAGTGAACATCTCTAGAAGTTAGAATAGAGTGAGTGTCTAGATCATACAACCTGTAACTCTTTTGGCCTGAAACATAGCCAATTAAAACACACTTATGAGCTCGGGAGCTGAATTTGGTTTTATGAGGAAGAGTATTAGTGGCAAATGCTAGACAACCAAAAACTCTGAGTCGTGAATAATCTGGTGGTTTGTTATATAGGAGGTCAAAAGGAGTTTTCCAAGATAAAAGAGGAGATTGGAGTCGGTTAATGATATGTGTAGCTGCTAAGATAGAATATGGCCAGAAGTGGAGAGGTAAATGACAGTCAAACATCAAGGCTCTTGCAATGTTCAAGAGGTGTCTGTGTTTTCTTTCCACAATCCCATTTTGTTGGGGAGTATAAGTGCAACTTGTCTGATGTTCAATCCCTCTAGACTGAAAAATGGATTTGCATTCTAAGCTCAAGAATTCAGAACCATTATCTGTTCTAATAATCTTGATATTCTTATGAAATTGAGTTTGTACCATGGATATGAAGTGGGAAATTGTTTGGACAGCTTTGTGTTTGTGGCTCAACAAAAAAACCCAAGTCCCTCTAGAGTAATCATCAACAATGGTGAGGAAAAATGGTGTGTTTGTGAGGGAAGTATGATGATAGGGTCCCCAAATATCCATATGGAGTAAGTCAAATGTAGCAGAAGCACGGGTATTGCTTAATGGAAAAGACAACCTGCTTTGTTTTGCCTTATGACACACAGTACAAGGAGTAGAACTTGATAATTTTGATTTATTGATGATAGAGTGATCAAAACTCACATGCTTGAGTACATCAGAAGATAAATGCCCTAAACGTCTATGCCAAATATCTGAGGAAACGGAAAAAGAGGCAACAATTTATGGAAAAGAAGAAGCTAATGGCTGATAAACGTACAATCTGCCAACCAATTTCCCAGTGGCCAACACTTCATTATTCAGCAGGTCCTGCAATTCACAAGTAGAGGAAGAGAAAACACATTTGAGATGAGAGTGTGTCAATAAATAAGAGACTGATATCAGATTATAGCGAAAGCAAGGAATATATAGAACATCTTGAAGAATCAAAGATTTGCTAAGCATAACACTTCCTGAGTGTGTTACTTTTTTAGTGCTGCCATCTGGAAGATAAACTGAGATATGAGAAGTCAAAGGTTTTAGAGTAGGTGTAAAAAGGTTAAGATCATGACACATATGCCTACTAGCTCCTGTATAAAAAATCCAAGTATCCTTATTCAATTCACTAGGCAGTAGAAAACCATATTGAACAGCAGAACTATTACCTGCATACTCCACCATATGAGCAAAGGTATGTTGTGAATTACCAGAACTAGAATGATCTCCATGAGTATTTTGCAGGTACTTTGCCACTTCCTGTTGTATGAGAGCTGATATGTCAGGACCTCCAGTAGTGAGGGAGGGTATTGATGCCATTTTTGGTGCACTATCCATACTGAAATGAGCTGAAGCTTTTCGAGCATCCCTTTTCTTAGTGAACCATTCAGGGTAACCATGCAGCCTAAAACAATCTGTAACCACATGCCTTTTCCCACCACAGTGGGAACAAACCAACTGATCTTTCTCCTCCTTAGACATGGTATTAGGCCGGCCCCTGTCTGGTTCTCTAGACCACGTGGTAGAAAAATTCTTTGGCGCAGGCTTAGAGGCATATGTGTTAACTTTGAAAAAAAAAGCAGTTGGAGGTGAAACCTCCTCCACCGATCCAGTTTGAATAACTCTTTGTTGCTCAATACGAATAATCATTGAGTAAGCTTTGTTAACAGAAGGCAAAGGATCCATTAAAAGAATTTGGTTAACAGCACCTTCATAAGAAGCATTCAACCCCATCAAAAATTGAATCAACCTACTACTCATGTCTTTAGTGTTCAATTGTTTCTCCACATCACAGGAACAATTTCCACAAGTGCAACCTAATATTTGATCAAAATCATCTAATTCATCCCAAATCTCTTTCAGTTTTCCATAAAAAACAGAAACACTATCATGTCCCTGCTTAAGTGTGCTTACATTCTTCTGTAATTGAAAGAGTTTGGTGCCATTACTTGCACCATAGCGTTCACAAATATCATCCCATAAGCTTTTAGCAGATTTGGCATGCACAAAAGTGTTAACTATATCCTTAGAAATGGAAGCTAAAAGCCAAGAGACAACGAGACAATCGACTTTCTTCCAAAGTAGAAATTCAGGAGTATTTTTAGCTGGTGAAACCAAACTACCATCCATAAAACCAAGCTTAGATTTAGCACCTAAAGCAATTAGCATCGACTTGTGCCATGAAACAAAATTTGAACCAGTGAGAGGATTCGATACCAATACCAAACCAGTATGCTCAGACCCATGAACAGTGAAAGCGGCATCAGGAATCGGACCTCGATCGTGATCATCCGCATCTAAAACACCATATGCATTCTGCCAAGCTCCGGTGTTCACCGGAGTATTCACCGGATTGGCGCGTCGGGGAGGCATTATCAGTCCTCCCTTAAAAAATTTGGCTCTGATACCATGTAGAATTTAGGGGTAAGATACATGAAGATGTAGAAAAGGATATTTCCATTATATATTGTTGTACAATTGAGTACAGATGGAATGATATTTATAGCCTACAATTGAAAATACTAGAATATTCCTAAGAGTGCTGAAAACGTGAATGATAGAAGAGATCTAATGTGTATCGTTGTACCGTAATACCATACAATGTATCATGCTAAAAGTATGAAGGTATCACGTGAGTAGAGCGTGCCATATGGGTTGTATTCTGGTGTATGTGAGTGTAGATAATTCCATCACTCCCTCTCTGCTGCGCTGCCACCGCTGTCTACCGCCGTCTCCCGTGTTTCTCCACCACCGTACAGAATCCGCCGCAGCTAGGGATACTCTGGTTTTGGAATTGGGTGCTTGATTTTGGAATTGAGCACCGCCTGCTATAGTTACTTTGGTTTAGGTTTTTGGATTTGGGTGCTTTGAATTGTAATAATTTATTTTGGTCCAGGATTTGTGCAACTAAAAAATAATCATTTGCATTTAATTCCGGTGACTTTGAGTGGTACAGAGTGGTGGGCTTTAATTTCGATGGGATTTCGTTTGCAGATTGAAGAGAGGAACAGTGGTTGAGGTTAGCGGTCTTCAAATTTCGATGGGTACAGCTTTTGGAATGATTTCGGTTAGAAGAGCCATGGCGACTCTTGGATTTTCGGCGTTTTTGGTGAGTATATTGACACATTTTCATGACAAGCAACAAAAGAAAAAGATTTCTCTTTGTGGCTATCACACTCATGTAGTTTTTTTTCTTGGCTATTTTAAGAATCCATTTTTTAAATTCATCTTGAGCCTTTCCATGGTCATGAATACCAAACAGACCCTAACACAATAATGAAAGCCTTGCATATGACTCCAATTGTTTCTTTAAGATGGTTCGATTCTACTAATCATAATTTGTATAAAATGAACCAGAATTCTAATTAGCCTAGTGTATACATATATGTTGAATGCATTCGTTGTTGATGGATTTTGTTAATGTGATTGTTGACAAGACGAACTAACACATTCGACACAAGGCTTTATTAGGTCGCCGAGGTGGACTGCAGCTCGCCCAGGCTCCGAAAGCCTGAGGCCGGTCAGCCGATCAAACCAAGTGAGTGGAGCTCGCGTGGGAGCTCGCCCACCAGGGGGCAGCTCACCCGCGGGTACGGAGGTGGAGCCAAGGCCCATACCTGCAATGCCCAAGGTAGCACAAGGTCCAGGAGCTCGCCCAAGGTAGCTCGCCCAAGCCCCGAAGAGGACCTCGCCGAGGTCTGCCGATCGCACAGCCATCAGAAATGGAGCAAGGCTATGGAGCTCGCCGGGTAGCTCGCCAAGCCCGAGAACTCAACCGGCGGGTATATGGATAGGGTATGTACATGTAGTAGAAAGAGGCATTGAAAGGAGAGCAGCGTGAGGGACCAAGACGAGGGTAAGGAACCCTCGTCAACACCGGAAGCCATATAGGCTTGTAAGGTGTCGTCTCACACCCGCGCACCTATATATAAGACCTCTCATGTAACTATTACGACAATTAATACATTTCCTATATTCTACTTTCTCTCTCTAAGCATTCATTCTCTCTCTCTCTCCCTCCCAAGAACACCAAGAACATTAAATCTTGGATTATTGTTTGATAGGATTGCATATGTTATAAAGCCACATAAACAAACATCGTTAGTAAATCCTATCAACAGTGATGATAATGGCTGTTAACAACCTAGAGATCCACCAAACAATAACTAGATTAAAATATGTTCTTAATGATATTTGGAGAGAGAGAGAGTAGTGAGAGTTAGAGAGAGAAAATGATTTTGAAATTGTGAACTTAGATAGAGAAAATATGTACAAGAGACCTATTTATAGGTTTGCATGTAGTGAGGTGACATCTTATGAGCCTACTTGGCTTTAGATGCTGACAAGTGTCCTTACATCTGTCCTTACTCACTACTATGCTTCTATTACATCACTTCATCCTACTACATCCCTTCTAGTTCCCTATATAGCTACTGTCCATATTTCGGACTGGGCGAGCTTCTCAGCGAGCTTCCTTGCCTCGTGCTATTCCGGGTTGTGGTTATGGTAGTGGACTTCAACTTTGTCTCCTGGATGCGGGCGAGCTCCTTGGCGAGCTACCCTGTAGGTGGGCGAGCTCCCTTGCGAGCTCTCTCTCTTGGCCTTGGTCAGCCGTTGACTCACCATCAAGTGTCTGGGCGAGCTTCTTGGCGAGTTCACCCACTTGTCTTGGAGTTGACTTGGTCAAAGTTGGTGAAGTATCTCCTAGGCATGTCGGCGAGCTTCTCTATCTTGGTTAATTAATCTCGTAATTACCTATTAGTAGTTCGCCTATCAACATGCGTGCTTTACTTTGGACCTCATTCAGCCTCAATGCACGCATGCTTTACTTTCGACTACAGAACATGCTCGGAGTAGCTCAACGTCGAGAAAATGTGTGATTCACGCAAGATTCGGTTAGAGAACGTGTGTTTTGCATGTAATTTGAATGTGATGTGTTTTAATTCCGAACCATAACTTATTAAAATTGAAGCATATTTAATTACTTTTTCCGTCCCATAATTATTTTCACACTTTCTTTTTTCCTCAGTCCCACAATTGTTTTCACGCTCTATAAATGGAAACTATTATTTTAACTTTATCCTCACAATATTCACATATTTACATAAAATGACATTACTTTTACCTTCAATCTAACTAATTTTATTATTTTAATAATATCATTTTACACTGTTGACGGGCGAGCCACCTAAGAGGATTAGAGGATTAAGCGACCTAAGGCTGGGAAGGTCGCCAACATACCTCGGGAGGGGGCCGAGAGGCCGATCTCAGCCATCCTGTGAACAGGGAAGCTCGCTAAGGCGCCTAGCCCCACCTGGGAAAGGAGGTCGGCAAGAGAGCTCGCCGAGGTCTCGAGACCCGCTCACCTTCACGTGGTCCTATGGACACAAGGCTTCAAAGCTCGTCTTGGAGCTCGCCTAAGAGCTCGCCCCGTAGCCTGCTAGATCCCAATGGTTGCGCTCTTTTTCCCTCCGTCCGGTTTGTCCACAAGGGTGGTTTACAGTGAGGTTTTTAACGAGGCCCATCTAGTCTAAGGCATAGTAGTAGGACGAGGCACTGTATTGGGAGCAGTGTGAGGGACTAAGACGGTGGACAGTGAAGATGGTGAAGATTGGTGCACTCAAATTCAAAAATACTTAAAAGACGGAACAACCCCCGCGGATGCCTGGGAAGCTAGCCGGCTAGTAAAGCAAGCTGCCAGATATACGCTGCTGGATGACCAACTCTACAAACGTGGATTCTCGCTACCCCTACTCAAGTGCCTAACCAAAAAACAGGGGTCCGAGGTGTTAGAAGAAATCCACGAAGGAATTTGTGGGAATCACGCTGGGGGGCAAGCATTGGCATATAAGATGATCAGGCAGGGATACTACTGGCCCACTCTTCGCAAAGATGCCATTAGCTTCGCACGAAGGTGCCGAAAGTGTCAACTTTTCGCACTAAACATCCACTCCCCAGCCAACCAGCTGAGGTCAGTTTTCAGCCCATGGCCTTTCGCGAAATGGGGTATCGACTTGATCGGCCCATTTCCACCTGGCAGAGGCGGTGTAAAGTTTACTGTTGTAGCAGTAGACTACTACACTAAGTGGGCTGAGGCCGAGGCCCTCACAACAATAACACAGGAGAGGATGATCGGCTTCATTTGGAAAAACCTGATTTGCCAGTTCAGACTTCCGCAGTCGATCATCACGGACAATGGAAGGCAGTTCGACGGTAAAAAGTTGAGAGACTTCTGCAGTTCATGGAACATTAAGAAGCACTACTCGACTCCATACCATCCATAGTCGAACGGCCAGGTCGAGGCAGTGAACAAAATTCTGAAACACATATTGAAACTCCGCCTCGAAGAAAAGAAAGGGAGCTGGGCAGACGAACTTCCGGAGTTCCTGTGGTCTTATAGAACTTCCTATCGAGCCAGCACCGGAGAGACCCCATTTACCCTAACTTTCGGGACTGAGGCCGTAGTCCCGGTCGAAGTCCAGAATAAGACTTGGAATGTGGTAGGGTATGACGAAGGAAAGAATGACGAAGCCTTGACAGTAGAAAAAGATCTGATCGAAGAGACCAGAGCTTCGTCAGAAATGAAGAACACCACCTACAAGCGTAGAGTGGAGAAGTACTACAATTCCCAGGTCCGAGACCGAAAGTTCAAAGTTGGGGACCTGGTACTGAAAAAGAAATTAATGGCCCCACCTGGTGTGTTCGGGTCAAACTGGGAAGGACTGTTCCGGGTTACCGCAGCCTGGCCAAACGGCACTTATGACCTTGAAGACGCAGAAGGCAATGACTCACCATACACCTGGAGTGCGGCCCACCTGAAAAAGTTTTAACAATAGACTAGTCGAAGGTTCGCATCAGGAATGTTGATAGCAACCAGTGTAAATTACGTTGCTATGAGAAGTTTGTAAAATTTATGAAATCAGAAAATTCGCCAAGTGTTTGGACCTGCGTAGCTCGCCAACTATGCGAGCTATCCCAGGTCGCCCACTGCCCAAGGAAGCTCGCCAGCCCCAGCTCGCCCAAACACTCAAAAACCCGTAATGCGCAAGGACCAAGATCCCAGACGTTGTAATTAAAATGCTAGAAGGCAAAGGCCAAAGCGCCCAAGGTAGCGAAGGTACCCTTCTTAAAGGGTGGCCAAGCACTTACCGCCACAAGTTAGAAAAATTCGTGAAAAAAACGAAAATGTCTAAGGCAAGGTTCGTGAAACCCAAGTGCCCAACGTGAATCAATCGAAGTACAGCTCGCTACCCCAAGTGGTTTAAGACGAGCAATTCGCGGCCCTAAGTGGCGTAAGACGAAGAATACGTACTCTTAAAATAGAGGTACAATTTGTAGTCGTAGGTGACGTAAAATGAACGATTCGATTCTCAAAGTAGAGTAAGACGGACAGTTAAGTACCCATAAAATAAATAAAAATGAGCTAAGTGAACTTATAACGTAAAGCGCAAAAACAAAAGTACAAAGAGTTATAACGTAAAGAACAAAAATGGCTCAGTTTCTATTCAAAAGACACTTAGGAAATTTTCAAGACTAAAATACTTGAAAATTCCTAAGTGTTCGAAGTGGTGCTGGCCACAAAGGCCGACCAGCTGGCCGTCTTTGAAGTACAAAAGTATGCTCCTTCTGGGCGAGCTATACAACGCCCGGCGAGCTCTAACTACTTGAACAAAAACAAAAAACTACAAAACGGAGCTCCTTCTGGGTGAGCTTCATAACCAGGCGAACTACAAAAGCTAAACTAGAAAATAAAGAACAAAATTTCAAGTCTCTGGAGTTGGGGGAGTTTGAGTGGGGGCGAGGTCAACAGGGACCTCGGCGTCAGCAGTGTGGGGGTGACCTCCCCATCGGTAGCCAGATTAGCTGGAGGAGAGAGCCGAGTCAGGATCGTGATGTCGCCGGTACACCCGCTAGTGTCGAACCCGGCGACGTTCACCATAGCATCCCCGCAGACCTCTTGCATCTGCTCCATTGTGGGTGGGGTACGCACCTCACCCTCGACATCCCCGGTGACGTCCTCGGCGGCCTCAGCAGTCAACACCTCGTAGGTCTGGATGATGTTGAATTTCTCCTTAGCCGCATCGAGATTGATCCCATAGCCGGCGAGGTCCCCTATGTTTAGCTCAGTGCCAGGAGGAATCTTGGCCTTCACCAAGCAATCATCGAACTCACTGACAAGAGCCTCCCACTCGCTCTCATTGTTTATCCGCGCCTACTGAAAGGAGCGAATGACCTCGGCAAAGCAAAGGACGTAGCCTTTGTCTGTGGCGACCATCTGGGCGAGCTCCAGTTCCTCCGCCGTGATAGTGGCATCCGAGCGGCCCCTGAGCTCGGCGACCTCCAGGGCCTTAACAGTGACCTCCTCACGGAGCTTTGAACACTCCTCCAAGTTCCCTTGCTCCCGGAGGATCTTCCCCTCATCCTTGGCCCGGGCGAGCTCCTCGTCCCGGGAGGCGAGCTTCTGGCGAGCTTGCTCAAGCTCTGCCTGCTGGCGATGGAAATCGGCCTGGATTTTTTCCATCTTTTTGATGGCGCTCTGCTCCGCCACCAGCGAGGCCTTCGCCTTAGCCTCCATCCCAGCGAGCTCCTCAACGGCCTTTTTCCGCTCATCCCCGATCATGGTAAGCAGTTTTTTTACATCATGGAGAGCTTTGTCGGCGGTGGTGACTTCATCAGTGACGAGCTGGGCGGCCGCCATAGCCGCATAGGCATAGTGCATTGTCAACCTCGCCTTGTCGGTGGGCTTCTGCATCTCGATCATTGTGAGCTCTATGGCAGAGAGATATTTGGGGGCCTCAGTGAAGATTCGGCGGGCTGCCCCCTTAGGAAGGTCCCTCGGCGAGGTCAAGACCTTGCACCTCTCCGCAGTGTGAAGGGACTCAGGTCGATGCGGGAGCTCGGCGGGGACGTATCTGCAGACGTAAAAAATGTTAGCATAGATCACAAAAATAGCAATGCAAGCTAAATGACTTTCAACTTCAAAGAGGAGGTCGCCCTCTTACCCGAACCTATCAGGGTTGAGCCCAAGTAGGGTGTCATCCTGGATAGGGACCCCGTAGGGAGACGACGGGGGCGCGCTCTGAGGAGTTGGAGGTGCGTGAGTAGAGTGGGGAACGAGAGCTCGCCCTGACCCTCCTTGAGTCGACCCCGAACCACCTCGGTCACTTTGCTCAAAGTCCTCATCCCAGAGACCAACCCGAGATCGCTTGTGGGTGCGGGCTTCATCCTCGCTCACCCGAGAGCCATCCGCACGGTAGAGGGTTCGCTTGGGCGGCTGAGGCGGAGGTTGTGAGCCCCGGTCAGATCCCGAACCTCGCCCCGAGCCTTTCTTGTTTGGGGCGACCTTCTTTTTGTCTGGCTGAGAGGCCGAGGTCCTCTGCGAGCTGGAGCCCCCAGCCTTGCCCGCACCCTTGGCGACCTCCGCCTTCTTAGTCGCATCCAACACCGCCCCAAATGGAGCGCCAGCTCGGTTCGGTCGAGGCTTGCCCATTTGTAATTGCTGAGCTAAGAAATGGTAAGCTTTAGAGACGTTGATAGGTGGGAGGTCGGCGACGAGGTCCTTACCTGCAAAAATCCATGAAGGATCGTTAGCAACCCGGCGAGCTTCATCGGCGAGCTACCATAACTTAGAAATTTTGAGAGTTAAACCTTGGAAAATAAGATGGTGGGGCGATGTTATGAGCCCAGCTAGCCTCCGACAATGTTGCTGGCACAAGTGATTGATCTCACGATCTTTCTGCTCCCGCAAGCAACAGATAGGCCGCACAAGGTCGAAATTGATAGAAACGTCAAGCTTCCCACGACTCGACTTGTGGTATTTCAGACCTGCAAAAACAAGAGATTAGATTAGTAAATCTAATCCAACCCACGCACACCGAATTATGCCACCTACAGCTGGCTTCTCCGTATGCCTCGGAAGTGGGGATACGTCCCCCTTGCCCGTCCGAAGCTCGCCAGTCGCCGCCGATGAAGAAAAACTGTTCTTTCCAGTCGCTGATCTTCCCGGGAAGAATTCCCAGAATTTTCTCGTTGGGACGGGCCCTCAGGTAGTAATACCCCTTGCCATCGTTCACCTGCACAGTCATATTAAATAGCTCACCGAGCTCCACCGGGGTTAGTCGATTCTCGTAACCCTCGAGCCCAAAGACGGTCAGCATCGCCAATAAGTTACTCCAGGCGTTCGGGGTGAGCTGCGTGATGGCAAGATTGTTGTCCGCCAGGAACGGCCCAATGATGGAGTGCAGCGGTAGTGTGAGCCCGGCCTTCAGGGTGTGAATGTTGACGGCGGTTAACTCCGGAGGAGGGAGGTCGGCACGCTCTTTCTTCCCGGGGGCATACATGAAGACGTCCACAGGGATGCGAAATTTCTTACGGATCGTAGGTAGGGCATGTTCGCTGATGGTACTCACGATCTCGCTAGCCTTGAGTTCGGATTAATTGGCAGCATCGAACAGGTCCCGCTCGGGCAGTGGGAAGCTCGCCACATACGCCCTCACATATTCTACCCAGTTGAAGTCGTGGATGACCTCGGCGGGGACCTGATACTCCGGCAACCGGGGAAATGGGAAATCGATGAAGCGAAGATACTCGTGAGTGATCTCCACCTCACCCTCGTCCCCTTCTTCGTCGAGCTCGCGGGCAAGCTCGCTCGCTTGATCGGCACTCTCGGCGACCTCCTCTGGGACCTCGGCGGCCTCCACTTTGTGGATGGCCGCGTCATCGGTGGTTCGGGTAAGGTCCTTCCGAAGCTCGTGGAAACCTGAGGCGTCGTAGTCTCCAGAGTTGGTAGCTCTCTCCCCCGGATCAGGGCGGACCTCGTCGAGGACCTCGCGACTACTTGGGCGAGCTACAGAGCTCGCCCCAGATCCCGAGGTAACCACCACGGGGGTCATTTGGGGAATGGGCCGATCGTCGGTCATTGGCCTCTTTCCCAAGTTTCAGTTCGACACGGTCCGGTTTGAGGATATGTCCGACATGATTGAGTTAATTTGTCTAAGGGGAGTTTTTTATGAGTATTGTTCACGAGGTGTCCAAATCGACGCAACAGTCGCCGGAGTAGCAAGGGGGACGATCGGAAAACGTATAAGGCCTTCGGAAAGATTGAAGGAGATGAAGAACGAAAACTAAGAAAAGAAAGAGAAAAAAGAGTTGGGTTTCTACCTTTGGGAGCACTGGGAGACGCGTCGGAAGCAAGGAAACAATCGCTGGAAATTCGCTCGGAAAAGTGAAGAAGCAAAGTGAGGAATGAACCTGGTTTCACCTATTTATAGACTCTGGGCGAGATCGAATATCCGGGAAGTCCGGGGGCTTATCTGCAAAGGATTTGAAAGATCATCATAATTGGCGAGGGAAACAACGCCTAAAAAGGCGTGCGTGACGCCTCAAATCTCACCCCACGTCGGCCCGAGAAACCGACTCAGAAGAGCTCGCCTGGAAGTTCGCACGTTAGCTCGCCCACACAGTAGATGAATCATGATGTAGGCGAGCTGGGGGGCAATTGTTGACGGGCGAGCCACCTGAGAAGGATTAGAGGATTAAGCGACCTAAGGCTGGGAAATTCGCCAACATACCTCGGGAGGGGGCCGAGAGGCCGATCTCAGCCATCCTGCGAACAGGGGAGCTCGCTAAGGCGCCTAGCCCCACCTGGGAAAGGAGGTCGGCAAGAGAGCTCGCCGAGGTCTCGAGACCCGCTCACCTTCACGTGGTCCTATGGACACAAGGCGTCAAAGCTCGCCTAAGAGCTCGCCCCGTAGCCTGCTAGATCCCGATGGTTGCGCTCTTTTTCCCTCCGTTCGGTTTGTCCACAAGGGTGGTTTACGGCGAGGTTTTTAACGAGGCTCATCTAGTCTAAGGCATAGTAGTAGGACGAGGCACGGTATGGGGAGCAGTGTGAGGGACTAAGACGAAGGTGTGGAACCTTCGTCAACACCGGAAGCCAAATAGGCTCGTAAGGTGACGCCTCACTCTCGCATACCTATAAATAAGATGTCTCTTGTAACTATTAAGACAATTAATACATTTCCTACACAATATTTTCTCTCTCTAAGCTCTCATCTCTCTCTCTATATTATATCCAAGAACACGAAACCCTTCGGTTATTGTTTGGTAGAATTAATCTGACATAACTAGCCACATAACAAACACGATTAGTAAATTCTATCAACATACACATCACCCCGCTTTTCTTAAAAATTGTGTCATTCCAAAGGTGACAACACATTTTTTACGAAGGGAGTAGAATTTAGTATAAACTAAGTTCACAGAAAACCCGCTCTTAAAAATAAATTTGTATAAATTTGAGGTTTATAGAGAATTTGTGATTCTGCATTTTAATATATAATGTATTTTTAAAAAGATACTCCCTCTGTCCTAAGATAAATTTTACACTTTTTTTATATGGATGTCCCAATTCTTTCTTCACACCCAAAAAAAGAAATAACTCACACTCACAAAAGTCAATAAAATACACTTTTTATATTTTATTATTTAACTTGAAACTCACTATAATTTATTTCGGTTATATATATATGAAAATGTTCTTCGATAACTTTATCCACAGAAAACCATAATAATTGGGAAGTAAAACAGAGAGGAATTCAGTTCAACAATGGCGACCGGCATAAGGGAGATAGACTTTTTTAAGTGGCAGAGAGATTATAAGACGTACTCAGTATCCTTCTTCAACAGATCCATCTTCACCACGGTCACCTCCAACTCGGCCAGAGTCTCCGACTGGATTTCCGAAATCAAGTGGCTCTCCTCTGGGCGCCGCCTCCTCGTCGGCCTCGACATCGAGTGGAGCCCTAACTACTACCGCGGCCAACAAAACCCCGTCGCCGTACTCCAGCTTTGCGTCGGCTACCAATGCCTCGTTTTCCAGATCTTGCACTCGCCACAAATCCCCCAATCCCTAGCCTATTTCCTGTGCGACGACTCCAATATCTTCGTCGGAAAGGGAATTAAATCCGATCTGGATAAATTGGCGAATGACTATAGGATTGGGGGCGATGCGATTTATGTGGATTTGGGATATCTTGCAGCAGATGTGGTCTATAAGGATTATAGCTTGAGGAACGTGGGACTGAAAAGATTGGTGAGCGATGTGTTGGGAGTGGAGATGGAGAAGCCGGAGGCTGTGACGAGGAGCCCTTGGGATAACCCATGCCTGACGGTGGATCAGGTGCAGTATGCGTGCATCGACGCCTTCGTCTCCTCTGAGATTGGTAAAGCTCTGCTTCCCTATCCTTATCAATGATCCAGCTTATGCAGTTTGCTAGTTTCGGCCCCTGTGCATATTTAAATTTAAGCAATGAATTTCTTTTGTTTGTTCTTAACAATTATTAACTTCTGTTTGTTTCGATTTGATTTTAATTTAGTATAATTCAATCCGTTTGATGTATCATCTCTGTGTTGGTTTTGGTTCTCCTTCGCCATTTTGTTTCTGTTCCAACGTGCAGGATGTGATTTCAGGGTACATAGTACCAAAATTTTGAGTAGGCTTTTCTGTTAAGAAAAAAAACAAGGAAGAGAAATATAAAGTTTGATGGATAAGCGAGATCCATATATATATATATATATATATATATATGAAACTTATTAGCTTATAACATATAATTAATATTTTTTAAAAGTATCAATTATAATTAATATTGAATATATATTGATAAAGAGCACACTTGTGTAGAAATTTCTATCGTAGAAATATCCATTTTTTAAAAATTCGCGGATCTAAACCGGGTCGGGTCAGATTTGGACATTTTTTTCCAAAATTCGCGCAACTTATAGTTCTAGGTTTTTTCGCTCCCAGGTATGTTACAATTTGGGTAAAGGCGTGTTACAATTAGACAAAATCTGTGTTACAAGTTCTTAAAAAATTAATTTTTTTGCACTTTTCAAGTAACTATAAAGAAAATATGTATTTCTGCAAGTATAAATATGTGTTACTTAATTTATTTTTTATTTTCTTTGTTGATTTATGTTAATAATATGTTTTTTCGCTCCCATGTATGTTACAATTTGGGCAAAGACGTGTTACAATTAGGCAAAATCTGTGTTACAAGTTCTTAAAAAATTAATTTTTTGTACTTTTCAAGTACCTATAAAGAAAATATGTATTTCTGCAAGTATAAATATGTGTTATTTAATTTATTTTTTATTCTCTTTGTTGATTTATGTTAATAATATGTTATTAATGTACTTAATACATCATTTAATACCTTATATATCTTATATAATATATAATATATATTTTTATAAGGATAAATAAATGTTTGTGCATACAGTAACACACATTTGATCTTGCAGTAACACACATTTACTCTAATTGTAACACACATTTGCAGTAACACACATTTACTCTAATTGTAACATACATTTGCAATAACACACATTTACTCTAATTGTAACATACATTTACTCTAGATGTAACACACATTTGCAGTAACACAAATTTACTCCAATTGTAACATAAATTTACAGTAATACATATTTACTCTAATTGTAACACATATTTGTTCCTCAATTTGTGTTATTATATGAGCATATATGTGTTACTATAGGATAAAATGTATTTTTATTAAGAATAAATATGTGTTACACATACAATGTAACATATACATGTTTTACATTGCATGAAAAATATTTACTTCTATAAAAATAAATGAATATGTGTAGAAAACAACATTTAATCTGGTTGTAACACACGTTTTGCCTTAAAGTAACATGCATTTACCCCGACTGTAACATACCTGAGAGCGAAAATCACTATCTGCGCGAATTTTAGAAAAAAATACTCAAATTCGGCCCGACCCGGTTTAGACCCGCGAATTTTCGAAAATTGATATTTCTATGGATCTTTGACCCGTAGAAATTTCTATTTTAGTGTTTGCCATTGATGAATATGTATATTTCTAGATTAAATATATGTTTATCTGATGCTTAATATTGAATATTGAGGAATATGTATATTTCTAGATCAAAATACATGTTTATGTGGTGCATTACACTTTTATTAATATATTGTTGAATTATATATTTTCTCGATTAATATTGATATGTTGATGAAAATATATATTTTGGTGTAAACTTTTTTAAATTATTGAGTGAATTTATTGTACACAATGTGTATTTGTCTACCGACAGGTTTACCCAATTTTGGCTGCACTCACAAGAAAATAAAATTGTATTATGAACAGTATTATTTCACTGTATCGCTCACTTGAATGTCCATGCACTGCCGACAGGTTTACCCAATTTTGGCTGCACTCACAAGAAAATGAAATTATATTATAAAAATTAATACTTCCTCCTCCAAAAAAAAAAAAAAAACATTATGGTGTTTTTTAGACACACTATTTAAAAAAAATACATTCTTATAAATATTATATGTTTATTATTAGAGTACAATTTAATAAATAATTTTTATTTTTAAACATGCAAACTTTTGGTTGGACAGATTAAAATAGAAAATATGCAATGTTTTATTAGACGGAGGGAGTACTTTTTAATATCATTATAATAAATTTGGGGAAAATTATTATTTTTTGTCATGTAATTTTATCTTTTTTTAACTTTGATCCTATTAACTTTTAAATTTAATTATCCTGTAACTTTACATTCTTTTGATTTTAATCTTAATAACTTTTAAATTTTGATTTTCATCTGGTAACTTACATATTTATTTTTGTTTTAGGCTTACAACATCATCCATCCATGTATATTAAATCCTTTAAAACCTTAAAATCTTCCTCACCGTTCGATGAAATTTTTTTTTAAAAGTTAATAGGACAAAAACAAAAAGAGATCAAGTTACAGGATAAAAATCAAAATTTGAGAGTTAATAAAACTAAAATGAAAAAAAGAAGTAATGTTACGGGTCGAAAAAAATTATTTTTCCATATATTTCTCACCTAAAAATAATATTTTCAATATCTATTTTATTTTAAAATATTTTTATTTATTAATTTAAAAATCAATAAAATAAATTTTCTTAATATTCACGTCTACTAATGTATTAAGCTAATTTCAAGACGAAGATAGTATTAATTTATATAACATAACAATAATTCATGAAATCATTTAGGGTATATTTGATTCAAAAGATAAAATTATATATCTTGTTACATTTTGACAAATAGATAATTTTATCTTTTGAATTAAACATTACCCAAAATATATAATAGCAAGCCTCATGTGCACCAAGTGCATGGTGCGCTCATTCAATAGTTGAAATAGTTTATACTAAAAAGTGAATGTTGATTACACTGAAAAGTTGCAGGTTAATATATTAAAAGTTTAGACTAAAAATTCGATAATAGTATAAATTTTTCAGTATATCAATCCACAACTTTTCACTATAAATAAATTTAACTAGTTAAATGAGTG
>JAPKLY010000266.1:644415-669430 GCA_026898435.1 Prunella vulgaris
AATCCACAACTTTTCACTATAAATAAATTTAACTAGTTAAATGAGTGTATCGTATACAAGTTACATACGATACCTTCCCATATATAATAACATCAATACAACACATCTAATGGTATCTATTTTACGGTATACCTACTCTAATGTCAAAGGATCTTCCAAATTAGTAGTCAAGCTTGAGTGCGTTTATTTGTTCCTGATTTATTAAAATTATTTTCAAAAATTGAAAAATATAACTTCTTTCATCCTATAAAAATTTACATACTATTTTTATTTGGATGTTTCATTTAAATTTGCACAATATATACTAAAAAAAAATACACTCATAAAATTTTACACATATTTACTAATATGTCATTACTTTATATAAAAAATTCAATCTTTATAAAAATAGTGTCACCCCCTAAGATGCAAAAATTTCTAAAATATTATTCAAACATTAGATATATTTTACTAATATCAATTAGACGCATATAGTGATATCACTAAATAGTACTCCCTCCGTCATGTAGGAATTTGCACCCTACGGGACAGCACATTTTTTAAGGTAAATGCGTTTTATATATAAAGTAGTGGTCTATGGGTAAATATGTGTAAAAGTTTGTGAGTGTGCACGTAAATTAATGTTTTCTTTTTTAATAGTGTGCAAATTTGTGTGGGACGTCCAAATAAGGAAAGTGTGCAAATTCCTGTGGGACAGAGGGAGTATAATAACATTAATTTTATATAGTAAAATTTATTAATGGGAGACTGTGTGTTGACATAAGGTATATGACTCTAAAATGATAAAAAGAGAATTTAACGCATTGACTCCATGATCTACCCACAAATTCCTATATTGTGCCATTTTGGTAATTTGGAGTTGGCAATTGAACTGGTTAAAGAAACGAGGGAAAAGTATAATATGTTTTAACAAATTGACAAAAATTATATATTGATCCCGTGTAGAAAAAAAAAAATGCTTCTCTGCAAAAATAAAAAATATATTAACGTATAAATTTTTTGAACTAATTTGTAAATATAATGATTTTTTTGAACCAATATATAAGTAACCCAAGAAACAACTCACATCTCACCGGAAAATGACCGAAAATCAACTAAAAAAATAACAAATTCACAAAAGTCCTAGGGCAGCGAAAAAAATGGCCGGATTGTATTTTCATTTGTAGTTATGAAATTATAGTGAAATCTAGAGCCTTTTTGTTTTTAAGTAAAATCGTGAATAGAGTTCACGTTTTAAAGAAAAAATGTGAACTGTAGTATTAATATATGAATATTGCGCTATATTAGTATTGTTTACTTTAAATTTTATTTAATGATGATATATGAATGTGGATTAAATTTTATTTTATTTAATTATTTAAAATATTATTAAAAAATAATCAATTTTTAAAAAAAAATATCAACCTTCGTTTTCTGTGATGTGAAAAATTGCAATTATATTTTTTCGCTCTCAGGTATGTTACTATTTAGTCAAATGCATGTTACTAATAAGCAAAATGTGTGTTACAATTAGATTAAATGTTGATTTCTTTACATATATTCATTTATTTTTGTAGAAATAACATTTTTTCATACAATCTAATAATAAATGTGTGTTACTACAAAAATATTATTTTTTTCATAAATACTTATGAGAAAATAATATATTTTCTTATAGTAACACACATATTGCTTTTGTGTTATATGAAAAATTGTTTATTAATATAAAAATGAATGAATATATATTTAAAGAAAACATTTCATAAGATTGTAACACACATTTGCTCTAATAGTAACATATATTTGCTCCCCCAATTTGTGTTACAATATGGGCAATATGGGCAAATAGTAACATAATAGTACATTTTTTTTATTAAATATGAGAAAATTTTATAATTGAGATAGATATTATTAAATTTAAGATAATTAAAAATTAATAAATTAAATATGAAGGTTGTTTAATTAGAGTATATTTAGGAGGAGTTACGGATATATGCGGATTTTTTTTCCTATTCTTAAAAAAATCATTTAATAATAATAATAATATTATTTATTTAAAAAAATAAATGAAGTAAAGATTTAACTTGTAGAATTATACCGGGACATTTTTTAAAAGAATAATACCCGGACATTTTTCTTAAAATTGTAGAATTAATTGAAGTAAAATTTAAAAAATATATATGTATAATTAATTTTAGATAAGGTCAATCTATTCTAATTTAAATTAATTAGAATTGTTTAATTAATAAAAAAATTGAAACAATTCAAAATTCAAAATTTTTCCTTATTTTAATAAACCAATTTAAAAACAGTTATAATTTAATAAATTCACAAAAACTCGTATGCAATATTGTACAGAACCCGATCCGTGCAATTTACCCGTTTTCATAACCCATTTCCAAAAGGTTCTAATATATATACTTATAATCGCCCTTTTTCGTGTACAGTTTTTCATCGATTTTCAAAAAATTCCCTTGGTTTTCGTGCTCCTTCTCTCATATGATACTCAGGCGATTGTTTCTTCTCACATGCGATAGTGATTCTCAGACGATTTCCATTAAGTTATATATTTTCTTCGTGATTTTTCGTTTCTTAGGGTTTCGTTTGTGTTCTGCTTTGTTTGTGATACAGTAACATAAAAGTCATGATGTAGTATCATAAATTTCTGCATGTAGTATCATAAAAGTTATGATGTAGTATCATAAAATTCTGCATGTAGTAACAAAAAAGTCATGATGTAGTATCATAAAATTCTGCATGTATGTAGTAGCATGAAATAAGTAATGTAGTATAATAACATGGTGTAGAGGTAGTGAAATTTATTTTTTGTATGTAGTAACATAAGACATTTTTTATAGTAGTACAATATTTTTCTTGTAGTATGACAATCTTATGCATGCAGTAGTGTGAAGTAATTAATCACTACTACATTTAAGAGCTTGCATAACTTTACTTAGAGCTCATTTGTCAATGAGCTCTCTAAGTAGAGCTAAAAATAATTAAAAAAAAATTAATATTCTTACATAGCGGTTAGAAACCGCTCTAACAAAAAAAAAAAAAAAAAATTTAAATGAGAAAGCGGATTATAAACGCACTAAAGGATGAAAGCGGTTATAAACCGCTATGATCTGTAAGCGGTTGAAAACCGCTATGAAGCCCAGCACAATTACAATCCTTTTTAAAGTCAATTTTTTTAACCTAACACTTCGTTTGTGTTTCATTTTATTCCAGAAAAAAACTCAAAAAATTGCAGCGGCAGCCTCTTTCCAAAACCTCCACCGCAGATGCAGTTTCAGGCAATGGCGGTTGTAGGCGAGGAGCGGCGCGATGGCTGTGGTGTGTGCGGTTTTGGATCGCGGCTGCGATTTCAGGCGTGGTGACGTGAGATGCGTAATGCACTTGCCCCGCCGTTAGCCGACTCAGATCCACGGTGTACGCATCGTTACCAAATCCGTAGTCATTTTCCAGCTTCTCCAGATCTGCTTCTACACCCACCCCGACGCAGATTTGGAGGGTCGCGACGGGGTTTCGGATTTGGCTGAAGAAGGGCGCCACTCGACGTCGAGGCCAACGACGAGGCGATGGAGGCGGCGGCGGTGGACATACTCGACGTCTGAAATCCAGTCGCACACTCTGTCTGGGTCGTCGTGACGGTGGTGAAGATGGATTCGTCAAAGAAAGAAACGTCGTAAGTGCTGTAGTTATCCGATGAATAATTTAATTTGGAGTCGCAAATTTTCTTTGTTGAATTCTTTCTGCAAATATTCTGCGAATGGTGTTGTAAATTTACTAATTTCGTTCTGCAAATTTTTCTTTGTTGAATTCTTGTATAGAAAGTAGGATATCTTGATGATTTTAGATTTTAAATTTACTGGTGATTTTTCTTTGTTGAATTCTTTCGTTAATTATCGGTGATTTTAGATTTTAAATCTTGATGATTTTATTGAATTGGTCAAATCTATTGAAATGATTTTATTGAATTTCGTATTTTTTTTATATATATAACCTTAGAGAGCGGTTATGAACCGCTCTTTAAGTAATTAAAAAATAATCTAAATGTCACTTGGATAGCGGTTAAGAACCGCTCTGTAAGAGGAACTTAACTTACATAGCTGTGGCTTGGAGAGCTCTTTTAACCGCTTTTTAAGTGGAAAATCGATAGCTCTCCAAGCCTTTATTTGTAGTAGTGAATGTAGTATAATAGTGGAATGTGTTTTCTGTATGTAGTATTATAAATGATATCTTGTAGTATACAAAATTTGAACATATAGTAATACATATTATGCAGTATGAAAATATTATGCATGCTGTATGAAAACAATATTATGCAGTATGAAAATATTATGCGATTATGAAAATATTATGCATGCAGTATGAAAACAATATTATGCAGTATGAAAATATTATTCATGCAGTATGAAAACAATATTATGCGATTTAAAAACTTCCTTATTTAACAATAATTGCACCGTGCATTATTTCACAGGAGACCTACTCAAATAAATTTGTCGCTTAATACTGTTCATTTGAATTTCTTTTATCATAAGAAAACAAATGTATTAATTGCAAATATCAATATGCTGCCATATATACTTACATTGAAAATTGATGTGACAATATAAATTTAATTTTCTTTTGGGGAAACGTCTTTCACACGAGTGAAAAACGTGAATTTTATTCATGTTTTCATTATTAACATTTACATCTAACAACGTTAACGGAAACTAATGGTAACTGATGGTAAAACGTGATCTCATCAATTCACGTTTCTTCTTAAAACGTGAACAGAAATCACGACTCTGCTTAAAAACAAAATAATCCTAAGTTTCACTGTAATTGCATAACTGTAAATAAAAAATACAATATTTAGAAAAAGAAACCGTCCCTTTTCACTAATATAATTCCAATTCAAATTCTATTTTAACATTATGATATTATCGTAATATATATTATGTTGCGCGGTAAATAGGGAAAATCCGAATCAGCCCCAAGTATATAGGCACCTTTCTCTCTTGCTCACACACCGCAAAAATGACAATGGCAACCACTATTCTGGCGCGCTACCGTTTCACCCCCAACACCGCCATGCAGACCTACGATGTTTACATCCGTGGCAAAATAATTATCGACACCACAGTCACCACTCTAAACGGAATCGTCGACGATTATCTCAGCACCACCAAGTCCTACCACCACGGCAGCCTCAACTGCCTCATCGTCGGCTTCGACATGAAGCTCATCCCCACCGAAGATGACCTCGGCATCAACACTATCCAACTCATCGCCGCCATCAATTTCTGCATCGGCCGCCGAGTCCTCATCTACCACCTGCCCTATCTGCCCTACAACGTCCTCCAGCCTTTCTTCTCTGACCGGAGCAACATTTTTGTGGGCGTTAACGTCAGAGATATGCTGCGGAAACTGAACGCGGTGTATGGCGTTGGAGGCGACGCGCGGTGCGTTGATTTGGGCGAGCGTGCGGCCGAGCTCTATAGTCGGCCGGAGCTGAAGAGCGCGGAGTTGAGGAGACTGTCGACGACTGTGCTGGGGAAAGAAATGGCGGCGGTGCCGGAGATGGGTAGTGAATGGGAAAACGATTTGCTCTCCGGTGCGCAAGTCATGCATGCGTGTGTCGATGCTTTCGTTTCTCATCAATTGGGAAATAAAATGGTGGGACCCGTGCCAAGAGTCCTTTGACCGAAAATAGTTGTTGGGTTGGGTGGGACCCAGCAATTTTTTTGCACGGGTGTGGCCATTTGATGCACATTCAGTTGTTTTGACTTTTTCTCTTATCATAACTGAATATCCCAATTATATTTCCTGCCCAAAATTTTCTATAAATAAATTTTGGAAATTTTCTCTTTTATCTATTCTAGAGAGGATTTTTTTTGCCCTCCTTTAAGAAAGTTTTATTTTTTTTTATTTGGACATAAAAAATTCATAATACCATTACTACTTCAATTTTAAATTTATTATACCACCACATACCAAATAAAACAAGCTAGTTGAATTAATTTTCAGCTCCACAAATTGAAGAAAACCGAAACAAAAAAAGAGAGAAAGAAAACAGAAAAGAGAATCGTAAATTATTGACAAAATGCACAAATTTAACCGAAATGATTATATAACACAAGGGAAATTATTTTTCTACTTTCAAGGACAAATACCTCATTCATATTTTCACCATTATTCTCATTACAATTAATTTATTATTACTATCCCAAATATTCAATTTATTAATAAATGAAGTACAATTTTTTTTGAAATAATCACATGTTGATAAAAAAATAATGCACTATTTTCAAATAACTACAAAATTTTTGCATAATAGTGTAAATATAAGTTGAATAATAAAGTTATTTTTTTTGCATATTGTGCTTATTTTTGTACCATTTTGTAATTGACCAATTTTTTTCTTTATTTATTTTATTTCATTTTTCTAAAACTCTTGATTCTAATGAAATTGAGGTGAGTGAAATGATGTAGTATATATACAAGAGTAAAGCCAATAAACAAAATAAGCTGTGTCATCGCACTACGCCGAGAGAATGCTTAGACGAAGCTTAAAAAGAAATAAAAAGAAGAGAAAACTATGAGATAAAATGATTCAATTTAATTACACTCAAAATTCTCTTTTAGTCGTTTTTTCCTTGGTTAAATTCTTTTTTTGCCATGTAATATCACAAAATTCTTTTTTAGTCATTTTAGCAAGACTACTAATAAGGTTCCATTCCAATTTATTCTATCATTAAATTGTAAATCCTTCTGGCATAAAATGTAATACATGGAGAGAATGTAAAAACACTACACATTTAGAGACCATATATTTCCCAAATCAAATTTTGAGATATTTCATTCCCATCAATTCCAATTAATTCCATTGCACTTTGAGCAGTATCCGAAATTTCAAAATTTCAAAATTGCAATATCTATTTTGGTCAAAGATCAACAAAAAGTTTCTTTTAATTAGTTCCAAATTTAGGATAAACCCACAAAAAATTAACTAGCATCATTAACACAAAACACAGGATCCATCTCCTGATATTAAAAAAAAAAAAATGTAAAAAATAAATAAATATATATATATAGGCATCAATATGAACACATAATTAAGACTAGTTAACCCTAAAGTGGAACTGGTAATGATAAATTAATTGGTGATTAATTAATTATTTGGGTTCCCGAATCAGCCATCTCCCAAGTTCAAACGCCACAAAAGCATCAATGCAAGCACACTGCACCTGCTCATCAGAGAGATTACCACGGCGACCCCAATCAGGTTCAGCCCGCGGCTTCTCCAACTCCAGCCCGAACGCAATGCTGACCAATACCCTCCCGCCGGCGTGGACCAGCCCCGGCCGCTGATACCTACCCGCCGCCATCTCTCCCAAATCCCTGAAGCTCACCGCCCCTTCAAACGGAAACTGCTCGAACAACAGATTCAGCTTGAAATCTATGTCAATGCCCACAAATGTGTGGTTCTTATCGGTGAGGAATCGGTCGAGCGAGTCAACGTAATAGAACGTCCTGTAGAGCTGGATGACGAGACAGCGGTTGCCGACGCAGAACTGGAGCGTCCCGATGCGGGGTCTCCTGAATTCGTCACCGAACATCTCGACTTCAATGCCGATGTAGCGGTGGCGTCCACCGTCGTCGTCGGCTTTCACGTCCTTGATCCATTCCGTCACCGCCTCCGGGTGCCTTGTCACCGTCGTCAGAATGGTTCTGCCGAAGGTGTAAACGTCGTAGAGATGCTCATGCGCGTCCTCTATATCGTAGTGCGGTTTAATACCCGCGGAAGCCATTAATGTTGAGAGAGAGAGAGAGAGAGAGAGATTAATATTTCTTCTGCGATTATGTATTCGGATTAATTCTTCGCAATATTTTTTGTAACTAGCAGATCAATATATTCTGCCTAACGTTACGGAACTGAAATTCTTATTGAGAATATATTATTTTATATATATATATATAATAGATATATTCCATGAATTAAGATCTTGGACGTTATTTTCGTATCGAATTTGTGATTTCAAATATATTTTTAATTATGTTAAGGCCTTTTAATTTCTTTTAAGTATTGTGTAATTATGTAAATTTATGATCCGAGGTTGAGAAATCGATATGTAAAAAATTCGTATCTATATCTTTAGATTCTTTACTATATTAAATTATTGAAATTATCATATGTGTCCACAGTTGACACATTCACATACTTTTAAGCAATTTATATATCATTATTATATTTATGTTAAACGTATAAATGTATGCTATATGGGCATATGATCGTTACCGCTATATTATATTAATTTATTTTCATGAATTATTTATATGATCTCTTAATTAATTAAGGAATTCATTTATAAATATTGTTATCTATAATTGAATTATAAATATAAAAATTAATTGAGAGAGTTCTTTTTTACATTTATTGAGTCAAAATTCTAATACCATGAAATAATTGTATTTCATCTAAAATCCTAAGAGTACGTTCTTTTTTGGTTCAAGTGATTTTTAAAATTCGAATTTTTGAAAACTAATGGTTTCTAATATCTAGAAAATTTTAAGTTTATATTTTTTTGGGATCTTTAAGTAGATTGGGTTTTAGATTTTATGAGAGAAAATAAAAATAGAATAAATATTAAGTTAAGTAATAATATTTAATTAATATATTTTATAGGTTAATTTATAGGGGGTTAGAGTCCAAACTAAAATGTGTTTTAAATTTTAAAATTCAAATTTAAATTTTTAAAACCAAAAAGAACATTATAGGCCGGGGGAAGATGAACTTGGCGCATTTTTCTTCTGTATAATTTATTTCCCCCCGAAATAATTAAGGTGAGTTGGAGTGTGATTAGGACGTAATTAATGTTTAAGATTCGTAACTTTATTTCGCTGGAAAAAAGAGATCACGTAATAAGAGTAGGCGTAGCCAAGTCCATATATTCAACAACCCAAGAAGCCTCATTTAGAATTACAGTACTGCGAATATTGAGCTGATCGAGGTACGTCAAAGATACTACTGACTATGGTCTCTCTTTTACAAAAAAGGTGAAAAAATTAAGGGTCCGCTTGATTTGGGTATTGAGAATTCATTTTTATTAGTAGTGTTTGATATTATTTATTATATATGAATGAAATTATAAAAATATATTAAAAAAAAGATAATTACTAACTCCACATTAATTACCTCTTAACTATACTCATTATCATTACCATTTTAATTAAATTTATACCAAGCGTCCCCTTAACTAGTTGGGTATTGCGATTCTGATTACGCTAGAGACCATGATCCTCGTCAATCAACGGCGGGGATCTGTGTTCAAGCATGGCTCAGGAGTTGTATCTTGGTGTAGCAAGAGACAACCAATTGTATCCTTATCAACTAAAGAAGCAGAGTATGGCGACTCAAGTATGTGGCTCATGCAATTGATGGAAGATCTACGGACTACAGGGTACCACTCTATTGCGATAATCAATCTGCTATTCATCTTGCAGAAAATTGAGTTTTCCATGCTTGGATGAAGCATGTGGAAGTTCATTACCACTTTTTGAAGAAAAAAGTATTACAAGAAGAATTGCAGATGATTCAAGTAGCAGATATATTCGTTAAAGGGCTCAACACGACAAGGTTTGAAAAGCTAATAGATCAATTAAATATGAAAAGGAGAAAAAAGATCGTGTTGAGGGGGAGTACTGAAAAAGACTTAATAAGATTTCTCTAGAATTACAAACTAGAATATTTCTTTAGTTAGCATATTCCTATTAAGACCACAAGATTCTGGAATGCTCAAGAAAATGTTTTAAGTTGCAGTTCACAACATTGTAGAGAATTCTAGAATTTTATAAGTCGAACATAGTTAATAAAATATTGGTAATATAGAAAACTCTAGTAGGCAAAAGAAGTAGAAGGTTGGTTATGTTAACCGACTTAGTACAGCTATAAATATGTGTACATCTAGTTGCAAAATGCAAGTGTGATGAGAATTGAGTGATAATTGTTTAAGCTTTTGGTTATTGTAGTGCTCTTGTAATTAGTTTTTTTCTAATAAAAAGCAATTTATATATGAACTCCATTTTTTTTTAACTTTATTTATTTTATTTTATTTTTCTAATACTAATAAAATTGAGGTGGGTGGAATAAAGTGCTACTACTGTTCCCTGAAAATTTCTGGTACTTTTTGGGGCACGGTTTTTAATAAAAAATGTAATGAGTAAAATGTGTAGCTATAGGATGGAAATTGTGAGATAAAAATTTTAAGATTGTGAATTTAAAGAAATATTTTTTATTTTGAGAGTATGCAAATTTTTATGGAACAAACTAAAAAAAAAAATATACAAATATTTATGAGATAAAGATAGTATATATAGAGACACATTTTAGCTAGCAAGTAAAAACTGCAAGTGAAGAGTAAATAGCTCATAAACAAAATAAATTGTGCAAGCCTACACCAAGAGTATGCTTAGAGGAAGCTTAAAAAGAAAAAAATAATAATTATGAGATAATAAAATGACGTAATTACATACAAAATAATCATATATATTCGAGCATTAACAATAGGTCAACAAAAGTTTCTTTTAATTCTAAATTCTTATGGGTGAGAAATATGTGGAGGGAGTCCAAATAATAGAGTGAGCGGTAGAGCTGGATGACGATGCGGGGTCTCCTAAATTCGTCTCCGAACATCTCCACTTCCAGGCCGATGTATCGGTGGACACTACCGCCATCGAACTGCACGTCCCTGATACACTCTGTCACCGCCACCGAGTATCTTATCACCACCTAAAATTGATCGCAAAAAAAAGTTTAGTGACCGTCTTAACGACCGTTTTTTTTTTTAATTTGTTAACCCTTATAAGAACATGAAATGATATATATACGTACCCAGGAAATTAATCAACCAATGTCATATATGAATCCAAATTCAACGAAAAACAACTTGGACCAAGAAATACAAGATTCAGTCTCGTGCATGTAAGTAAGTACGTATCAATTAATTCCTACCTGATTTCGGCATCGGCCCAAGCAGCCTTTGTCCCAATTGAAGAGAAACGTAAGCACTGGCGCACGCATGCTCCACGTCCTGATCTCTAAGCACCGGCGCACCCCACACTTCAATCGGTATCGGCCTCACGTAGTTTAAAGACGGAAGCGCAACCGTCGCCCAGTTGTGACAGAGCATCCGCACTACCTGAACTTCTACTAAATGTACAGTACTTCACGTCAGCTTGAACATCAATCCCGACCTCCTCTCCTAGTACGTGCAACTTTTGTTCTACCAGCGGTCCGACGAATATAAAAAGATTGTTTGTCTTATCTATTAGGAATTCTCTTATGGGGAACGGGAGGATCCCGTCAGGTGCATACGGTAGATGAGGCACTCCTGGCCGACACTGAATGTGATAGTGGCGACGCGAAGTGGCTGCGACCGTCCTGTGCCGGGAGCGTTTACCGTGTCGAGGCCCACAAACAGACGGCATCCCGGGTGATCGTCCCGGGCCTTGATTCTCTCGATCCAATCGCTGGCCACAGCGGCACACTCTGTGACTGTCGTGTAGACACTTCTGTTGTTGAGCTGATTATGATCAGTTGCGGGATGTAGATGAGTTAGTTAAAGAGAGAGATAATTTGGAAGAAGGATTTCTTGAAACTATTTGCATGCACCTAGCTCCAAGTGTTTAATATATAGATATACCTATTAAAATTAATTTTATCTTATATATCTATTTATACTTAGACCCCTGCTCTAATATATATTGACAAATATAATTAATTGTTTCACGAAAATAATTAATACTACCTCCCTCCCCCAAAAGTTTGCGGTACTTTTGGGGGCACGACATTTAAGAAAAAATGTAATAAATAAAATGTGTATGGTGGAGATTGTGAGATAAAAATTTTAAAGGTAGAGATTTAAAGAAATATTTCCATTTTGGGAGTATGCAAACTTTTGTGGGACAAACTTTTCCATAGCCGGAAACTGCCACACGAAGTCGCGCAACCTACAGCCTCTACAAATCACATCTCGCTGACCGGAAACCATAGCAGTGACCGGAAATTTGCCACTGCTATCGCCGTAGGCCGCCTATCTCCGTCGCCATAGTCTTCAATCCAGGCGTCGCTCCACCGTAATTCAAATTTAAAAAAAACATGATTTAATTTGGAGTTTTATACAATTAATTACATAAAAATATCCAGTGAAATTTTTTTAGTAGTGTAAAATAATAAAATTATAACATTAAGATATCTTTTTAAAATAATTCATGATATCAACCACTTTCACATAAAATCTATTAATATAATATCTATGTGAGGCCGAAAATTGTAATATTACTCGATGAAAACAACAAATATTATCTACTGAATCAATATTCAATAGGGTCATTTACATATTAGTTCAAAAAAGTCACTATATTTATAAATTAATTCAAAAAATTTGCACGATAATTTTTTTTTTTTCACGTAATCAATATGTAATTTTTGCCAATTTCTTAAAGCATATTGTACTTTTCCCTATTCAATAAACATATTGTACAAAACGACTAACACTATATAATATATACAAACAAAGTTGAATGGTGCAACTTATGTATAAAAAAATTTCATAACAAATATATGTTAAAACTCTTTTACTCATTCATCTCTCACCCTGCTCATTATTTGTTTGTATTAATGATAATGTAACATTTTCTATTAAAACGCAAAATGTGTAACTACCGAATATTATTATTATAGTAATTGCATTTAATCTCTCTTTTGTAATTTACATATATATATATTATATATATATAAAAAAATTTATATAAAAATTTCTACCGTAGAAATTTCCAAAAATAGACTTAAAAAGAAAAAAAAGCCACGCACTTCTCCTTCGCACCGAGCACGCGCGGCTACACCACCAGATATTCATGCGAATTATTCCTCCTCAACCCATGCCCCCTCCCCCAGCAACCCATTACTCTTTGACAAAGCATACACTCAGGCCCATTATTACTTTTTGTCAAAATAGTTGAATTTTTTTGATATATTATTATTTTTTAATTATTATAAATTTAAAAATAAATTAAATAATACTCCCTCCGTCTTTCTATAAGTTGCTCATGTTGTCATTTTCGTCCGTCTTTCTATAAGTTGCTCATTATTTTTTTACCTTTTTTGGAAACTACTATTCACTTCTTTATTATTATTTTCAATATTTTTTACACTATTTTCATTACTTTTTCACTTTTTTCCATCACATCACTCATACTTTTTCACTTTTTTATCACATCACTTATACTTTTTCACTTTTTCCATCACATCACTTGTACTTTTTCACTTTTACCTTAATTCGTGTGCCCAAAAGCAACGAACAACTTATAGAAATACGGAGGGAGTATTATGTAATAAATTTAAAAACTTGCTCTCAATTTATGTTAATATAGTAACATACATTTATTCATATAGTAACATAAACTGGAGAATAAATATATGTTACTATTTAAGTAAATGTATATTACTATTTTATAAAATATTGTTATTTTACATATATATTCTTTATAGAATAAATAATTTTCACATAATTCAAGAGCAAAATGTGTGTTTTTTTAAGAATAAATATTGATTATTCACAAATATTTATTTATTTTTATAAAAATAATTAATTTTTTATATAATAATATATATAAAATAGTAAAGAGTGTGTTATTATATAGATTAATATGCTTAAACTTAAAGGGATGATGATTAAATAAAAAACTTATATTTATTCTTATAAATATATATTTTGTCTTTATAGTAACACATATTTGCCCATATAGTAACAAATATTTGTTCATATAGTAACACAAATGGAGAGCAAATATGTGTTACTATTAGAGCAAATGTGTGTTACTATCTTATAAAATATTGTTATTTTACATAAATCTATTTGTTTTTATAGAATAAATAATTTTTCACATAATGTAAGAGCAAAATTTGTGTTACTTTGAGAATAAATATTGATTATTCACAAATATTTATTTATTTTTATAGAAATAATAATTTTTTTAATATAATAACATATGTATTACATGAAATAATATACCTAGATTTTAAGGGATGATGAATAAATTAAGAAACACATATTTATTATCATAAAAATATATTTTGCTCATACAGCAAAATACACATTGCCTATATAGTAACACAAACTGGGAGACAAATGTGTGTTACTATCTTATAAAATATTGTTATTTTACATATATTTATTAATTTTTATAGAATAAATAATTTTTCACATAATGCAAGACCAAATTTATTTTACTATAAGAAAAAATATTAATTATTCACAAATATTTATTTATTTTTATTGAAATAATTATATTTTTTTATATAATAACATATTTATTACATGAAACAATATACCTAGATTTAAAAGATGACAAATAAATTAAGAAACACATATTTATTCTCATAAAAAATATATTTTGTCCATATAGTAATACACATTTGCCCATATAGTAACACAAATAGAGAGATAAATGTGTGTTACTATTAGAGCAAATGTGTGTTACTATCTTATAAAATGTTGTTATTGTACACATATTCATTTTTTTTATAAAATAAATAATTTTTCACATAATGCAAGAGCAAAACATGTGTTACTATAAGAACAAATATTGACTATTCACAAATATTTATTTATTTTTATAGAAGTAATTTTTTTTTCCATATAATATCATATGTATTATATGAAACAATATATCTAGATCTAATTAAATGGATAATGAATAAATTAAAAAATACATATTTACTCTCACAAAAATACATTTTGTCCTTATAGTAACACACATTTGACTATATGCATGGTAACACAAATTGGGAGACACATATATGTTACTATAAGAGTAAATGTGTGTTACTGTAAAATTAAATGTGTGTTCTATATATATAAATATTTATTTATAATATAATATTAAATGTATATTTTAATCAACACAATAATTAAAAAAAATTAAAATAAACTTAAATAAAAAATAAATAACATTACTTGAATGAATTGCAATGGGATTGGGGGTGGGTGGGGATGGGTAAATGAAATGTTGTGAGTTAGTTTGTTGGGTTTGGGTGGGGGGGGATGGGAATTAGTAAGTAGGATTTGCACATTATGTGAATTTGAGGCGGAGACTTAGACTTGAGAGTGCATGATTGGTGTGAAAATTGCTCGAATTTAATGTGTTTTAATTGCCTATTTTGATTAATTTTCTTGCATTATTCACATTAATTATAACATTTGAGCTTGTTTGTCGAGAAGGGCATGTGATTTGCTTATTTTGCAGGTATTAGGCATTTTTTGAAGCATTACATGTATTAATGTGAATTGAGTCAATTCGATGGGCCCACAACAAGTCTATACCTCTGTTACCACATAGGGAATCCCACACCTCCAGCCACTGCACACAACCAATTTCCATGGACACTCACACGCGACCTTCATCCTCGATCCCCAGCCGCGTCTCCACCGTTGACTGGAATTCAGCCATGGCCGCACCTCTGCAATACACTGTTCACCAGAAACCAAAGCCGGAGTCCCGCCGATGATCCAAAACCGAAGAAGCAGAAACCGCCACGCCTACAGCTGTTCCCACTACTCGCCTGAAATTGCTGTCCGTCGCTGAACTCCAGCCGCTGAAGCCAAATCGCTCGTCCTTTGCTTCGCCGCCTGAGAGGAGACGAACCTCTGCTCGCAAATCCGCCTTGCCGGAGAAGTCGCGTCACTCCAACCGTCGACTCACTGTCGGAATTCATCCCCAATTTGAAACCGCTTGTTCACGCCTGTAAGTGAAGGAATGTGTGGGCCCAGATTCTTATTTTCTTGTTAAAGCCCAAATGCATATGGCCCAATGTTAAAGTCCACTTGAGATATATTAGACGTGAGTCAGGAATTATAAAAGGCAGCATTCTTTTGAGAGAAAACAGTTTTTACGTAGGAATTATTATTTCAGTAGGTTTTAGTTTAATTTTTCAGAACACTAGATTAGGGCTTAATTATTTCTTTCTTTTATCTTTCGTTCTTTTTGACAGTAAATTAGGAGTACTTTTTATCGTTAATTTCGTAATTTAATATTAGGGTTTATGATTTTCTTATTCTTATTCTTGTTTTATTTAATTTCTGTTAGAATTTTCTTTAGAATCATGCATTAGTTCCTTTGTACTCTGATTATGTGAAATTAGATTGAACCCCTATTAGGATAGAACAATTTTCTTTTCAATTGAGATTTTATTTTATGTTGTGTTATGATTGTGAGATGAAAATTTAGGAGTTTTGGTTTCATTTATATATTTTCATGCATTCTTAAGACCATTAGGTGTTTGAAATATATTTATACGATTATATGATTCTTAGATTGTGATTCTTGTGAATTGGGCTAATGTTTGGACCAATCGTGTCAATTAGCTGAGGACGACAGCATAAAACACCGTAGTAATAATCGGTGAGAGCCGAATAAGATAGTTTAAGTACCCTTGCTGGAAAGAATTAAAATATTCAACACCCTAGGATATTAATTTATCTTGAAGGCGAGAATGAGGGCTCTAGATGCACTTATCCTGACTCGTCAATGATAGATAACATAGTCTAATCACTTGTCTATGAGTATTATGTTTAATTATGTGGTGGCTTTTGATATTTCAATTCGAACGAATTTAGGTTCTTAATTGGTCTAAACTAATAGGGGGAATTTCTAAAGGATCATAATTAGAGTACACTTCCTTGCACTTTCGTCTCGAAAGTTAGCATCTTTTTATTTTATTTTATTTTATTCTTTGTTGCATGAGTTGTTATTAGAATTTAGGAAAACCCCCATTTGCAATTTCAATTCCTAGTTAGGTTTTTATTTTTCTTTAATTCAAACAATTAACAAACATCCACTCCTAGTTTTACCTCCTGTGGGTTCGATACTACTTGTCCCTATACTTGCTCATACTACACGATCCCTTCCTCTTGAGGGTTTGAATTTTGTTTTATTGCAAAATATTAGAACAAGTCAGTGCACGTGGGACTGTTTTATTTTCGGTAGAAATTTCTATACAAGTGTTGCTCATATGTATATATATATGTCATTCGTTTAAAAAAATGTATGTATATAGGACATTATTAAACTGAGCTAATTCAATTTCATATTTCACTTCTCTGATAACTCTACCATACTGAGCTAATTCAATTTCATATTGTTGGAATTGATCGCTAAATCAAATCCCGTGACCAAACACGAAAAGGTCACTTACCTTTAATGCGGAATTAATTACGAACCCTGTTGATATCCTCGTTTGTCCTTTCCCAGAATCCAAACATCCCGTACTCTGAGTCAAATACACAGAATGGTATGTGTATGTTATTTCACGAATTGATAATGTCTGTGTCAGAATGTGTTTTCTTGTTGGGGAGTTAGATTAGGGAAAAAGTCTTCTTTTTGAAAAAAACTGAGAAACCTGTTCTCTGTTATCTATTTTGCTATGTCGTATCTTTCCCAATATTGACCTTACTTCCTTAAAAGGAAGTTATATGACTTTCCCTTTTTTTCTTATCCACACTTCAAATGTGGAATATATATAATTAATATATATATATAAATAATATATTAAATATTATTTACATCTCCCACTCACATATGAAGTCTAATGGTCTTTAACATATTTTCTTCATAAATCACATTCTTATTCATACAATACCTCGTGTGACCCACGAGTGCATCGAGTTTCCATGCTATACATCCGTTGGGAATATATAGCACCTCAATCAGAACAACTTGGATACTAAGACAACTCGTTATACCCCAGAACTCTTATCATTTAACACATGTTGAAAAATCTCTATTGAATCTCTCAAAATAGAGCATACTCAACCTTTTTTGCGAAATCTAATGTATTCATAATCGAGCACATAGCTTGAGTGACTAGTCAATGAATCACAATAGAGTCTGTTAAATAAAAACATTCTTCATTTCTCTCTAAGTATCTACAGGCTCCCACTGTAGCTGCTTTCCTAGACATGTCCCGTTTCGCTCTTATCATCATAGCTGTTGGTAACATGCTAAAGTAGCAACACTAAAGTGTAGTCTTAGAAATATAGAAGAAAGTCCTAAGAGTAATCGAAATTCTAGGACTCACACATAATGAGAAAACAAAGATCCAACTTTCTCATTTCCTTTTAAGGGTCATAAGCACATGTTATTCCTCAATGAACACATGTCACAATGTCTATAACTTCCAAGGTAGGAAGCGTATGTCTTATCTAAACTTGACATCGTGTAAATTTACAAGTCAAATGTATTCCATACACTTAACCCAGATATCCAGTCACTTACATTTAGGATACCTGTAAAGTTTAGCTTCATAACAAGTTAGATAGATTCATGGTTGAAATCTATCTTGATTATGTTTATCGATATAATCTCATCTCTGAGCTCCCACTAGTTCAGAGGCGATTGCTCGTGTGAGAGAGCCAATCATAACTTGTTGACATACATATTATATATGATTCAATCACATATAATTCATAAAACACTGACAATTACAATTTAAACTGTCAGTTAACACCTTCAACATCCCAATCGAATTGCATTCAATCCTATGCAAACTAAAAAACTCAAACATGTTCCATGAACATATATCACTTAGTAATAAGTTTGGTCAAAAGGATTTGCAACCATCAATCGACTAGAAATGTATCTTAGAATTACTTAGTTTATCAACTAAATTACTAACAAAGATAGAACTTGGCATTGATATATTTGGTTCTTCCTTAACATTTGGCATTCGTTGTGTAACTCATGATTGCTTAATCATCAAATGAATCGACACAACTCCCACTGGGGTGTTTGTATCCTCCAAAATTTTAGGAATTTATCCAACCAAATAATTTCTTAAACTGTAGAAAACATATGACATATATCTAAGCATTCAATATGAACAGCGCCGTGCAAGTGTAATGCTTGCAACACTGTGAGATTGCTCCATTGTTGAGCAATAAGACTTAACTGGAATTTGATTTTCGTTTCGACTAAATCAACACTCCAATCTATGTCCATATACTTAGTCAGTGTCATCTAATTTTCTTGACAATAAAAGAAATAATCAACAGTCCGTTTCTTTAGATATCTGAATAATCCTCTTCACTATCCCAATATTAAAAAGATATTTGACAGGTAGACCAATGACATACTAGATGTCTAATTTATGTATAGAACTTTGAACAACTCTTTCTAACTTTCTTTAGTCTCGGGACACATATCTTGACTCAAATACTTGCCTCTACAATACGAGTATCCAGTGGTTTGCAGGTGTCCATCTTGAGATGTTCTAAGACATTCTTGAATTAAGTCTTTAAAAAAGACACTTCAAAAATTCTTTGAACACTTCTCATGGATATAACCATCAATTATCTACACTGCCTCACCCTCTTCATCTTGAAATACTCAATATTGTCTCCGACTTACATTACATCATCTACATCAGAAAAAGAATCACAAAACAATTCTTAGAGCGTTTACCTTTAACACAGTGGTCTTCGTTTTTCCTATAATAAAGTTGAATGAGATAAGCATTTGGTGAAATCTCATAACACCACTGATCTTGAAGATTACTGAAGTCTATAAATCGGCTTATCAATTTATGAACTTTATCCTCTCGTTCTTGAAGAATAAATCCTACAACACCATGTAGATTTCATCTTCTAATTCTCCCACTGAGAAGAACAACCTTAACGTCTTTTTGATGTAAATTCTAATCCTCTACTAGCCACTATAGCTAGAAGTAGATGGATTGAGGCAAATCTCACAGGTGGCTACAAAAAGATTAACCCTTCAGTAGAGTACATCCTTTTGTAGCCACCAAGTGATCTTCAAATTTCTCCTATTGAGTCATTTGATAACTTATAATCTTGAGAATCTAGTTATTCCCAAAATTTATTGTCCCTTTAGAAACTCTACAAGTTTGTTAACTCGTTTAGACTTCATAGAGTTTAATAAATTTCTATTGATTTTTTCTAAATTCTGGAGAAACAAACAAAGAAGACTCGTCCTTCTATGTCATAATGCTTCTCAAGCAATTATTTCCTTAAACTTTTCCGAGAGTGTGATTTATTACCAAATTGAAGAGTCACTAAATCCTCAACGGGCAACCGTCACTAGCAAATATCTATCAAAGATCCACATCATCATCATCAACTGATAAAACTTCTCCCACTTGGATCAGATAGATTTTGGTTTCTTTAATCTCGAAAAATTGTATAGCATTTCCAATGCCAACTCTATAAGGAAAACTTAATTCCAGAAAATATGGATTATGAGATTCCTTACAAGTCATGCTCCCACTGAAGCTCCTATGATCATGTATCCCTTAGAATTTTCACAGCATCTTATGAAAATATATTCACAACAACTAGGATTCAACTTTCCACATTTTTCTGAAAGATCATGTGAAGGTTGCATATCCTGATGTTCTAAGGGTACTCAAGAAACAGGTTTTACTACCCGTCCTAAATCATATGGAGTTGTAGCAATAGACTTAGAAGACACTAGATTAAACACATAATTGCCAATTTAAGTAACGTATCTTTCTAAAAGATATGTATCTTAGCTCGTGTCTATATGGATCTTAACATTTCTAACAATATTCTATTCCTTCTTTCGGCAACACCAAACTACTGATGTCTATAAAGGAAAGTCAATTGTCAGATAACCCTTTTTCATTACACAATTCCCCGAATTGTTTAGATAGACTTTCATGTCTCCAATCAATTCGTCAATTTGTCCAAATAGATGTCTGAAACATCAAGTACATCAGACTTATGAGAAATCATACAGACATGATCAAAACATGATTTGTCATTTTTAAATGTAATGAAACAAGAAAAAAATCCATCTTGTGTCCTTATCTAATAGAAAACCATAGACCAAAAAATAATAGCAACAGAAACACAGCTCTAATAGTTTTTCAAACGGTTTTGGGTCATTTAACCAGCAAGAAAAATTCGTATTAGGATTACTCGACTTTGATTCCAGATTCACCAATCTATAAATCACAAGTCTATTTATCCTATCTTGCTTAAAAAATGACATATACTAGTATACAAAATATGTCTATCATATAAGCATCACTAGAAGAACCATCATTCAGTAGATACGAACTGAATTCATAATAACTAAAAGATGTCCTTTCATCATCCAAAAACATAAAGCTGACAACTATAAGTCCATCACGATAACTCTTAACATTAATGCGAATGGCAATCATGTCCTCTAAAAAATAACAGAAAAAAGATAAAACGTGATTTAAAGATAAAACAAGCAAGCATAAATGAAACAGAAAAAGATAAAACATGATTTAAAGAACTATTTTGATCATCTTGTAGAATAATAATATGACCCAGTCAGAGTCAATTCTGTAGGTCACAAGTCTTTGACTTTGACTCCAGTATTATATCTTACTCAAATCCATTGATTATGTACAATGGCTCCCATGTCTCCAAATGTCTCGGTCTGTTGTTTCTGAATCTTTAGTCCACCAAGGACAAGATTCAGTTAAAAACAACAATTTAGAGACATCTACAAATAATGAAATCAGATGGATCTGCCATGTCCTATCAAGGCTCAGGGCACTCATGTGCAAAACGACCATGCTCACAACAGTTGTAGTATGTCATTTTGCTCATATCCTTCTTATTCATTTGAACACATTTTTTTTTTCATATTGATTGCATTGCCTTAGGTATTGTTATCCTACCTCCCACTATCCGATCAAATATCCTTCTTCCCTTTCTTCCAGTTCTATATTAGTTTAAAGCCCAAAACTTCGATTGAACTAGAACTAACAAAGAAGAAGGTACTAGAAGGATGTTTAGCTTCTGTAAGCCTTTCAACCTTTAGATCTAGCTGATAAGCCGCTTAACTGAAAGTTCTATTACTCTCATTTCAAGTCAAAATGACCTCGAGATGATTCCAATGATCTGGTAGTGAGCAGACTAGAGCTTGAATTCGGTGTTTATCAGAAAAATTGTGACCAGCTTGTTTAAGTTCAGTAATAATATTACACATATCCCTCAGATGTTGTCTAACATTGTGATCACTAAACTAAGCAAAGATCTCGTGTCGTGGAAGTATTTCATTTCACACACAAGATAAGCTACAAGGTCCCTATTTCTCCGATTCTCAATCCCAAAGCTCAGGTCAGACATTTCTAGGTCGATCGCATCTAATAGTCCTATCTTGTCCAAAATATACTAAATTTTCTATCAATGCCATTGTCTTAAACAATAAAGTGATTCACTGTGCTAATGTTTTATTACATTTTATGTTGAGCCAAACTAAGACATCTAAAAATCGACACACGATTCGATTTCGAAAAATAACTTAGAGTTACTAATCTTCGATCTCATCATGTATCTCAAAATCGATTCTAGTTTCAAAACATAAAACTTACGTTCAAGTATTTAAAATGAAATAAATAGCATTGAACAACCACTGTATTCACAACAATATAGAAAAATAAGTTATAAGCTGTTATCACTGAAAAAACCAAAAAACTCCAATGAGTATCAATTTAGTTTATACAAAATACAACTCAAAAGATCCGTGCAGAACACGATCCAACTCGTCATTCGACTTCCAAAAAATTAGAAGAATTGAACTCTCTAGTTCCGGTATTATAGATGGCCTTTGCTAGAGGATCCAAGAATTGATTCTTCATCTGATATTTTCTGTGACTCTTTAATCTCAGAAAATCAGAGCGACTAATCTTTCCCATCCTCAAAACATGCCGATCTAAGAGCCTGAGTTCTATCTTTCTTTCTCGAAGCAAACATCAACGACATCATTATGTCTAGTCCATCGTACTCTTCTCCAAAAGACTTCGAGACCTCCCAAAAGTCTTCCTCCATGTAGGGTGGAAGAGTTCTAGCCCAGGTTTTAATGCTTTTAATTTGTTCGAGAACATCGAATGGAAGTTTCTTGTTGCGAATTAAAACCAATAAATGGTTAAACTGTTCCAACACTTTAATGAAGTGTTCTCTCAAGTTGTGAGTATGCTTCATCTTATAATTCATAAAATCATGTAGGACCTCATCACTGGTCCTTGTGTCGCTCTCAGAAACTGTACCGCTCTCTGACATCCCTGAAAAATGAGCAGCCCAAAAAACAATAAACACACTAAAGTGTTAGTTAAACCTTAACACATGAATTTCCTCTATTTCAATGCTTATGGAACACAATTTCCAATTAGCATTAGGTATATTCACAAGTGAAAAATAAGTTTAACTTCATTGGCTCCCACTTTCCCGGATTAATCGGAGCTTTTCAAACAATTTCACACACCAATTAAACATGATTTAAGAATTGAAGACATACATTAGGAGCATATAACACATACTATCAACTAAAAGGTCTTCACATAAGTCCTTAAAGCAAATAAAAAACGTTAAATGAAGCAACACTTCAAAAAACAACATTGGAACACATGAAAATGCATCCGAACGGATACAAAACGAGCTAAAAACGGTCGAAAACAAGACGAAACAGGACAGCACGCGCCAGAACACGTGCGGAAACGGCCGGATGCTCCGCCAGCAGCTGCCACGCACCTGCACGCTCCCACACGCGCCGCCACGCGCCCACACACACCGACCTACCGCCGGACAACTGCCGGTGCGTGAAACACACGCGCGGCCGTCAGCTGCCGACGCGTGGACTTCACGCGCCACCGCCGGAGGCACCGTCTACCGGCGCATGGACTACACGCGCCACCGCCGTCGCAGCCGTCTCCGTCCGATGTCCGGGTCGGGTCTGACCCGCCTTTAAGTGGGTCGGATCCAAGTTTGGCAATTGCATTTGGGCCCCTAAAGAGTATCTAATTCTCTAAAAATAGGCCCAAAAGTTTCTGAAAAAGTTCAAACAGACCCCGATCAGGAAAAATTTTCAAAAATTCGTATCTTGCTCAAAACTCAACGAAAATTCACAAACGATAAATGGATGGAATCCTCATGAAACGTAGATTAAAACCATACCAAGAACAAACTCGATTTCGTTCGATTTCACGGTGTAATTTCAGATCTAAAACCGAGTCACGAAAATTTTCAAAAATTCATATGTATGGAATCCTTATCATACGTACTATCACCCAGCATTCAGAAACTGTACGAAAAATTTCTGAAAACATTCGTATTTTGTATTTTAAAATGGGGTCAGTTTTGAAAAAATTCTAAACTTTGAAAATTCATAACAATTAATCCACCTGGCCAAAAATTGCATATAAATTATCCCTGGAATCCTCGTCTCACCCTCTATCCATTGATACCAAAATTGCATATAATTTTTCGGGCAAGGAAAAGTAGGACAATACTTTTGAAAAGATGTTAATCTAGGCCAATTTGAGCCCGAATTAAACCCAATTCGAGCTCAATTGTAAGCAATTTATAACATTTTTCCCAATACTTTTAGCAACTTATAAGCTACTAAAATTTAGAAAAATATATATATATAACACCGTCTCACGATCACCTTTGTAATCACCTATAATCACATTTGTAATATTTTTCACAATTTAATAACACTACATGTAACTGATATATTTTTAATAAAATAATAATTTATTTCACTATTTATTAACACGAGTGCGTTTACACGCGTTTCATTATTGTTTTAATTAAAATATTTTTTGGACGAAGATGAAGAGTTAGATGAGTTGATAGTTATATTTTGTACTATTATTAGATATATGTATCTTATATATTTTATTTTATATATTTATGTTACTCTTTATTACATATATTTTTAATTATTTATTGTATATACTATCTATTTATTATAATTAAATATAACATATTACTTTTATATTATTTTAATTAAAATGTTTTTAAATAATTTATAAAATAATCACATTTGTAATGTGACGCCCCAATGTAGGAGTGTCATCTCTTTTCTTTATATTTATATAAAAGACACATTATTTGTCATAAAAATCATAAGTGATTTCATTGAAATTGAAAATAAATTGACTTTAAAATTTTATTAGCGGAAGACT
>JAPKLY010000267.1:0-109948 GCA_026898435.1 Prunella vulgaris
CTACGGTGAGTACAACCGTATTATTCAGTTATTCAATTGTTATTTTATAGAAAACACAAAAATAGTACTCACCAAGGCCGAGTACAATTGCACTTTTACTTTCTGAAAGGCATATGCATATTGATTGGAGTTCTCTTAAAAATTCTCAAGTAACTAGGTTTTGTTGTACCTTTTGGTTGTTTAAACTTAAGGTTTGTTATGATGCAGCTGGAGGCATTGATCCGTTTGGTAGTTACTATTTTTAGGTCCAAAATACTATATGGCAAGTCCTAAGTTATATGGAATCATACATTGTGAGTAGAGCTGTCAAAATAGGCCCGGCCCAAAAAGCTCAGTTTTAAGGATAAGACGGGCCACAAAAATATAGGCCCGAAAAGAATCGAGGCCCGGTTTTTATAGGTCGGGTCGGCCCGGTTTGATTTTTTTTTTAAAAAAAATTTTAAAACATTTTTTATCTGATACTACTTCTCTTATAAATCTTTTCTATGTTCTTATAAGTTATAGATTTTAATTTTTTATTTTTTATTCTTTTAAATACTTTCAATAAATATTTTAATTGTATAAATATGATCAAGGAATATGTGCATCTTCATTGAAACTTTCTCAAAAGATATTTTTAATCAAAAAATATTATCTCAATTTATTAATTAATTAATTTGTAATATTAAAACTATGAATTAAATAAGATTGACAATGCTTTATTCAGAATCTTGATAATGTTACTTTATTTAATTATAAGTTCCTATGTTTGTTAGTATGAATTATACTTCAAACTTATTAGAGAGATGTTCAATTAGTTGCTTTTTTTTTTATGAATTTGCGTTTATAAAGGATTGTTAGAAAATTGTTGTTTGAATTTATTTTTTTGAATTATAGTTTATTAAGGTTTGTTGAATTATTTTTATTTAAATATATAAATTTGAGTTTTATTTTAATTATTAAATTATTTTTGTCAATTTAAATAAAAATTTTGACTATTTGAGTAGTATTTGTATACAAAATGACAAATTAATAAGATATATATAGAAATCAATTGTAATGGGGATATATTAAAAAATTAAAAAAAAATCGGGCCGATTTGGCCTGGTGGCCCGTCTTGGGCCAAGACGGGCTTCAAAATAAGTGGCCCGGTGAAAACTGGGCTCGGCCCGGCCCGACCCATTTTACATCTATAATTGTGAGTACATTTTGCTTATAATATGAGGTTAGCTATTATATTTTTCATTTTTATGATAGGATCTATATACCTGTTCTCCTAATGAAGTAAATAACAGCCTGCAGGATTTAAGTTGGAGGTAGTCTAAACAAAATATGAAGGTCATGATAAGGAACTTGAACCCATTGTTTAGATTTCACTGCATAACCTAACGGTTTGACGGTTATATTTTATAACTACTTTATGCAGTTTAACTCATTCATTTGACTATTATCTTCATGATGTTCTGCCTTTGTAAGTATTATATGTGTTGGAGAAGATGAAATCATAAATGAGGTTATACAACCATCCTTTGTCATTACTCAAATGTTTGCGATTGAGTAATATTGTACAATTGTAAGGTGCGTTGTGTATCCTTGTGTTAGTTTTCTTATTCGTGTTGTGTGCTTATGTTAATTTTCTTATTCGAATTGATCCACATTCTGACGATGCGTAGATACAATTGCCATTAAAACTGCCAAAAAATTCACATATTAATAATTGCTTGGTTTTGTATTATTTGATGTCCTTGTCAATTCTAAATGTGGTCATACTGATGCTTTTATTTACATTTTACATATTATTAGCTTGATGTTTGAGAGTTGGTAACTTGACATAATTTGTGTGATTGATAATTAACATTGCTATATTTGTTCACTCTATTTTTATTTACATCTTTCAACTTATCATTAGCTTGATGATTGGCAAGTTGACGGACTTCTGTGATTTTAAAAGATTATGAGAAAAATTGGCCCTATTGTATTTGGCCTATGACTTAACTTTATATATTTGCACAGTTTAAGCTGCTTAAAAAATTAATATATTTGCACTGTTCAAGCTGCTTAAAAAAATAATAATCTTTAATTAGTTAAATTCTTATTTCAACTCATAAAACTCATCAAGTGATTGCATGTAGCATTATTACTGTCATTCATTAACAATCATCTCTATATTTTGAACATTTTATTTAGTAGAGAGAACCAAAAAAAAAAAAAAAAAGCAATATCCATTTTGCATTAATGACTTCACCTTATTTGGATTTGACTGAGTTCGATTTAATAGCATAATTGTCACTCAATTTCTCAACAACTATGTACAATAAATGTGCATAACGATGGTCCGTGTGTGAAGCACGTGGTAAGCAACTGGTACATTTAAGTAGAAGTAAATCCTATGGAACAAATGTTAAAAATATTACATTTAACGAAAAAATTAATAATTGGGACTAATTTTATAAATTTCGAACTAAAAGTACAATAAAGAAACCGTGTAAGATCAATATTAAAATAATTGGGACCAATAAAAATAGTATATACATACCACGCTATAAAGATGATGAAGATGACACTTTTGGCACTTATCCAGAATCATACAATCAAATATGCATTTACTTGTGATAGCTAGTGGTGTCTAATTTTCAGACGAATCAGTTGTTCAAACCATTGGAATTCTTACATCAATAGTTTTGTTTTGTTTTAATAAATATGTTGGTCAGAATAAGAATAGTAGTGTGGAATGGCTTTCATTCCTCTCAATATGGGGAGGCAGCAGGAATGATTCTCACTTTTGAGGAATCAAAACACTATTTTTATTTTCATTCCTCATCACCAAATAAAAGATTTTATTTCATTCTTATTCTTTCCCTTTGATACCCCTCAACCAAGCACTCCCTAAATTCTTCTAACAGGAAAAAAAAAATTAATCTTTTCTCTTCAAGCAATTTTTAGTAGTCTATCATCATATTCATCCCAAAGGTTCTGTTCTGTGGCAACAATTTAAGAGAGCATGCATGTCATCTCAAGAGATGATGCCACGCTGTGAAACCTTGTCCAAAGTTGAATTGAGGAGAAATAAATTCTGCCTTTATTGGCTGAAATGATCTTTTTCCCTTGGGACATTCTTCTAGATGATCTTCATCTTTAAAGGAACAAGTATTGCTCAATAATCAAGTATATTGTAACTTAATATGATCTCTAACATTACTAATTGTTTCCTTGGGAAAGAATATCTAAAAATTAGATTATGAACTTTAACCAGCTATAAAACAACTACAATTATGATTTCTAAATGTTGTTCAGATTCATACTAAGATCTGTTGTGAAAATCAGAATCATTCCTAGCCAGCTACAGCATTTCAGTACACTGAAATATGAAGAACAGATCAAAATACATGTTGAGTTACAGATCAAGCAAAAGAGAGGCATAAACATCCGCATTCGATTTTATTGAGAAAACAAAAGACTGATGCAGACATCGTGGCAACAGGGAAATTTAGTCCCAATTCACTAAACTTTTCCAGCATATCATATGGAGTGGAATTTAACACACAAGTAATATCCTATCAGACTTTAAATATACAGTTGCATCATGTGGAAGTTTTGCCCCTAGAACTTCATGCAAGAATTAAATGTAAGAGTATGGAGAAACCGAGAATGATGAATATAATCTTCAAAGCAATTGATTTCCATTCTATTGGAGCCATGTTATAGTTATGAAAGCCATGAACATAACCTCCATGAAAAGAACTAGAGAACAAGTAAGGTACCCCGGAAGTGGCTCCATATACCGTCGCATCATGAAAGCCGTGCACTTGCAGGTTAAAAATAGATGGTAGAGCGCCAAAAAGAGTCGACAGTGTGAGATGGCCGTATCTTGGCATAACACCCGAGATAGGGTCCACCTCATTTGGTCGGAGATAATTCATATCTACACGTGGGGCAGTTTGTGGTCTCTGTCCCATGGGTCGATTTGGAACAGTAATGCCCGGATATGATCGAGACCTTGGGTCACAATTTGACTTTCCCCTTCCATATATGGGGACTAATTTCTCTTCCTGTACAATAGCCTTACAAACAGGGCACTCGTGGGAATGGGAATGAAGGCGAAGCCATTGGAATAGGCAAGGCCAACAGTAGAGGTGCCCGCAAAGCGTCACAATCGGTTCTTGTGCCAATTCGAAACAGATGTTGCATTCGAAATTTCCGGTATCATATGATACATCAGCTGAACAAGAGTCATCCACTGACGAACCAACACCGCAATCCATATGTACAACTGGTAGGATGTTGAATCTGTTGAGCAATAACAAGAAGTGCAAAAGTATTCAGAGTTTATAATTATCTAAATATGTTAAGATCAAAGCAAATTCTAAGCAACATGAATAATCACTCTAGCAAACACATTTGTAGGATAATCATCAAATCAACCACTCAACAGAGGTAAGAAAAATTTGTGTGCTTTGCCTAAAATTAAGAGCCAACACTTTCACAATTCACCACTCACTTTATCACCATATTCAGTCCTCTGCTGAAACAAAATAGTACAATTTCAGAAACCCTAAAAGACTACAAATAGCAAGCTTCAAAGTGCCATAGATTGATCAAGAAATTCCCAAAATCCAGCTAAGAAATTATTGAAACTCCTCATCAAACAAAATTTCATGTTCAATAGAAATAATCCAAACAAAAACTAAATCATATAATCCATTCATATTACTCTGGAAATTCAAAGACAGAACATGATAAATCAGTAAATACCTGCGATATAATTAATTGCCAAAACAAATAAATAACCGGCAAATATAGATCTAGGTTTAAGAATGAACTAATACGGATCAAGCAGACTTAACAATGTGCGCATTAAATCAAACAACTGGAAATTTAAACGTCTAAGCTAACCTTCACGTACGCAAATAGAATAGGTAGGTGGGATTGGAAAAAGCTGACAAAATTTATGGATGTGAGCAAAAAAGTGAAGAAAAGCCAAAGTAAATATGCGAGAAATTCTGGGACTTTACAGGGACTTGGGAGAAATTTTAGGATTTTATAGGGACTGAAATGTGAATACGGGAAGATAATCAACGAACTAGATTTTGATGCACCCAACAGAGGGTCGGTGCCGAGGAACATTAGATTCGATGCATAGTATAATACTACTTTCATCAACATTATAAACTCTTTAAAACATTTTATTAATTATTTACAAATTTGTAAATTATTATAAAATATTTAATAAAATTAAATATCTTACTATTTTATAAATTTTTAAAATAAACTTCTTACATTTTATAAATTATAAACAAATAATATTGTTTCACTATATATTTCTCATTTTACTATTTTTATCGGTTTCACTATATGCTTTTCATTTACTTTTTTACCTATAGTTCATTTTTTTATTATTATTCTTTATTATATTTTACATTATTACAATTACTTTTTTTTTTAAATCTTATCATCTATACTATATTAATATTTTATACTCTTCTTAATATTTGTACCAAAAAATAATAAGAAAATATAACGGGACGAATGGAGTAAATTGGGACATTCTAACTTATTTTTCTCAACACCTCAATTTCCACCCACCCGCCTCACCCTGGACCCCACCACGACTCTACAATCTCTGCCTGAACATAAAAATAATAAAAAATTATTTATTTCTATTAAAAAAAAACTTAAATTATACTCCCTCCGTCCCTGGTCTTTTTTCACAAAGACCAGTGCACACATATTAAGAAAAAATTGGAGTATGTGAGTGTGAAGTTAAATAATAAAATATAAAAAATATATTTTATTGACTTTTGTGAGTGTAAAATTATTTCCTTTTTAAGATGTGAAAAAAAAGTTGGGACGTCGCGAAATGAAAAAATAAGAAGAAAGAGTTGGGACGGAGGGAGTAATAAATTATCAAAAAAATGTATAAGTTGTATTAGTCAAACAGTTTAACAATTTATAAGCTACTTAAAAATAAACATCTTATAAACTCCTAAAACAACTTATAACTTATAAGATGTTAAAATTTATAAAATATTTAAAATAAATTTAGTCAAAACAGTGCTCGTAACAATTTTCATAAATGAAAGGACACAGAACAAAATAATAATTGAAAAATAAAAGCAATAATTTTTTAAAAAATTATATATAAAGTTAAAAATAATATAAAATTAAATCACGTCTATATATGAACTCAAAAATAATATTATCGACCACAAGATTTAATTGTAAAAAAAATAATTTATTAAAAAATAGATAAAATAAAGAAATAAAGAGGATACTGTAGAGTTTATGAGTGTTCATTTACATTAAAAAAAAAAGGATGAAAATAAGATTAATAGACAATAAAAATATAGAAATAAGCATGGTGGATAGAAAGGATATCATTTAATATAAATTTATGAACATTACAATGATGGAATTTATATAGAATTTTGTATTTTAGGGATCGTGAAAAAAAATGTAATGAAACCAAAAAAATGTTAGAACTTTCTTGAATGGGAGAGAGTAAAAAAACAGCAAAAGAATTGATTGGTTTATAAAAGAGAATTGATTTGAAAATTACTTTATAAGTTGAAAAATGTACAAATTGCAGTTTGATTCTTGTGTATATGTTTTGTATTCTAGTCATATGCATCACTTTTTGAATCATTATCATTCAAACTTAAAAATAAAATAAAATACAAAAGAGCATGTACTGTGTGAAAATAGTTCATGATAAGCTTATCATAAAATTATTTTAATGTATCAAATATCTGGTTAAGTGTATCAAAATATTTATCAGGTGTATCAAAAGTTGAAGTCAATGTATAAATTTTATTGCCCTCAACTTTTGATACACCTGATAAAAATTTTGATACACCTAATTAAATATTTGATACTTTAAAATTTATTCATAATAAGTTTATAATGAACCATTTTATATAATACTTTGTCAATACAAAATAGAACATAAATAAACAACTAGATATCATTTGATAAATTAGAGATGAGGTGATTTGCAAACAATTATCATTGTTCAGTTACATCTGACATTGTTTCAACCTTTTTTTTTCTGATAAATTGATATTATATTAAAATATATTTAAATTATACCATAAATATATAAAATAGAAACCTTGACCAATATTTTTGCTAGGCGTTTTAGAATATATAGAAAGATTGATTATCAAATAGGATTCATTTGGTTTAGAAAAGATAAATAATTTAAGATAGATTAAACAATATTATAATCTAAAAATTATTATTTGTGAGTAAATAGTATATTTAGATTGATGAATTAAGATAATTAGTAATCTAAAATAATCTCATTTTGAATGTTTAGAATTAATAATAAAAACTTATACAATTGACAATTTTATCATCTATATCATAAATAAAAATAAAGCAAATTATAGTTCTCATTCTCAATATAAGAGAAGTATTTTAATAAAGATAAACATAATGAATTATTATCATATGTCTTCCTTATAATATTATCTTTAATTTATAAGATAATTGAATAATAGTTTTGAGTTTTCTATTAATCTTGATTTTTTTCCATTAAACCAAACATCAAATTAGATAGAATAATTTAATTTATCTTAGCTTATCTAACGAACCAAACGAAACCTAAGTAGAAGAATAAATTTAAGAGACGTAAATTGCATAACTTAAGCGTGTTAAAAAAAATTCAAAGGAAATCATCATCATGGTGATCAAATAGGAATGGCCATACAATTGTCTAATGCACACAAAATCTCTCAATTGTTATCACTTCTCTGTGCAGTTTTCTTAGCGTTGCTTCTCTATCCATCCCTGTTTGAGAGCAAGACGAGTTCGATATCCAGATGACCTCCCCAACCCAACCCAACCCAACCCGTAGTATATGAATTACGATCCTGATGAACAAGAGACAAGGGGGGAATGTTCAATAATTTTGAATTGGAGCAGTAAAGCAAAAACTGCAGCACAGTTTAAATGGTGAGAATTTACGAGGAAGGGTGTATCGATCAACTCTGCTTAGCAACGAGTTCAATGTCTGCTCCAACTTCAGCAATCTTGGCTTCCTTGGATGCCTTTGCAGATTTAGCTATACTTAAAACATCAAAATCCAAAGCCACTTGTCTCACTAGCCCTTCAAGCATCTGTTTAAAAATAATAAATATAAAAAAAGATTTAGCAAATGGATGTTGTCGTATCATCAAATTTCTTAAACGTTCCTTTTTGTGCAATTGACTGACAGAAACAAATTTAACATGCAAACTATCGAAACGCGCCTAGCAGGAATTCAGTCACTAAAAGAAACTACCATGCAAAGAAATGAGAAAAAAAAAATTACCAGAGATCCAATGGCCACCAGAGCACGAAATCTCGAATCAGAGTCGACACTTTCCTCTTCCGCCATCTTCAGGAGAAAAAAGAAAGCAATAGAATAACTGTTAAATGCGTCCAAGACACTCCAGCTCAACTTTACACGTATAATCCTTTGTATGGTAAAACCAGCCTCAAGGGGGAAAGGCTATCAACGCCTTTTCCTATTTCTTTCATTGAATGCATGTTGAGACTACTCCCTATTAAAGTGTTCCGGATTGAAAAAGAGAAAAACTGTATCAAAAGATACCTCTAGTGCCGCTGAAAGAACTTGAGATTGACCCTCCGCGTCCTTCTTCTCAATCAACAGAACAGCATAACTGCAGGGCTCAATAGTGTATCAACTCTAACCCATAATGGGAAACAGAGATGAATCATATTCCAATATTTAAGTACTGATACAGGTTAATGGTTAGTAATTTCCTGTATCATTGGGTCAAAGATGGCTGAATAAAAACTCCGGGTGATTTACATTTAGGTTCAAAAAAATCAATATATTTACAAATAGGTTCACAATATATTTTTTTTCTGCACAGAAGCACATTTTTTTTCACAGAACCTATTTGTAAATATAGTGACTTTTTTGAATCTATATATAAATCATCCAAACTCTATCTACTCGAACCAATTTTTTTTTGCTGTAGTTGGGGCATTCAAAATTCTATGGGCTAAGAACCCAAAATCTTGATATACAGTAAATGAATTCTAAATGCCTTACAAATATGTAATACTTAGCAGAAAGAAGTTTCAGGTACTGGTTCTTAGGTTTGCTTCAAATTAGACGATTTAAAGAAAATGACAAGGACGAAGAATTTTCTTGCATTGCACGCAAAGATATTATGCAGAACTGGAGCAACAAAAGCTGGCAGACGGCAAATCGTTGATAAATTTCACAAAATAAGCACAGATAACATGTTTGGTATTAGAAAGTTTGCAAAATAATCTGAAGGCAGATAATATTTGAATTAAATAACAGTGATTTGTCCTAAAATGGTTATAGCTAGTAGATAATTATTTGATACCCTCATATTAAAAGCAACAACGAATAGTTTATAGGTCAGAGACTTAAAAAAACAAGTCAAAAGCCTGCAACTTACTTGAGAATTAAGGTCGCATATGAAATCTGAACATTCTTATTTGAAGATGAGCAACAACTTGAGAAGGCATCAAGAATCTACAAAATCAGTAAATCAAAAACTGACTAAGAGCGTCCAGGAACAACATAAGCCAAATAACATACACTATATCTTCTCTTCCATACAACATATGCCAAACACAAAAAAAGGACTGAAGAACGAAAGTTCGGCCAAATTATACTAACCTCACCACGATGACTTATTAACCATTCAATGAAGCATGTCTTTTTGAAGAGGTTAGTCACAGCACGGAGGCTGGTAAGAAGATTTGCTGGAAGTGTAGGACTTGCAGTCACCTTCTTGATCAACTCAATGAATATATCTGGTGGGTACAAGTTAAAGAGTGAGGCAGCAACAAAATGCAATGAAATAAAACTTAAGGTGGTGTAAGTTTTGGGTTTCACTTTAATATATCAAATTTTGAAGTCTAGAGGATTTTGAAGTCCTGATACATAGTATCATGTGTGTTTGTTTTGGGGTTTTAAGTAGTAAAATTTAACTTCACGTCAAATCAATGTGAAAAAGTGAATGAAGTTGTATTATTATATTATTATTGAGTGTGAATGAAATGATTGGATGATGTTAATTAGGATACTGAAGTGTAAAAAGAGAGAATTCATAGTATAGGAAAGTGTTGTAGTAGTAGGTTTACAGGTGTTGTGGTGGTTTTTAAAAATATATGTCAAGAGTTTTAAACTGTAACTGATTTTAAGTTTAAAAACCACCAAATCTTGATTTTTAAAACCCTAAACAAAAATCATCTAAGTAGCACCCCCAGCACTAAATTCAGATCTGCCATGAGGTGAACAATAAAATAAAATATGACAAGGCTGTGTTCATCACAGGTATGGAATCCCTTTGGGTGCAGAACGTGCTTCATTAAATCTCAGAAAATCCAATACAAAAATAATTAAAGATCAGATATACAGAAGGGAGAAAATCTCATTAGGTACCATTTTCGTCCTTCACATACTGCACAAGCTTGTCTGCTCCATCCGGATGCAGTACAATCATCCTCAGAACATCAACAACTGCAACACCAGGTCACAAATTAATAAGAGAAAGAAAGTATGCTTTCTTCTGTCACTGAAAAAGAATCTGTACCCAGGTGTTAGTAATTTCTGTGCGAAGATATCAAACTACATAAAGTTTCCACAAAATGTAACATGAAATGATTCTTCAAGGCTGATTACCCTTTACATTCCTCTGTTCTTTACCCATTACTAGGGTTAGAAAATCCAGAAAGGCACAATGTATATGCTATAAATATGATCATACACAAAATTAATTACATTCATAAACAATATTTTGTTTAAAAAAGTCCATGGCCAGTCGTACTAATATGCATGTAGAGAGTTATGATACAATTTGTTCAGTTAACACAGCCTAGCCCCCAGAGGTGATATTTTTTTAAGTTGTTAAGATTGTCATCAGTAATAACACCAATACTTCTCCCAAACCGAAATTGGAACTGTCATCACAATTGGAGGAGTTGACACATCACTATCACTTGTTGCTAAATCAGCTAGTTTCTAATGTCTGAGAAAATTAACGCTTTCTCATTATTTTAGAATGCTATAATAAGCACACAAATGATAGAATAAGATTCTCAGTCTCAATTATTGAGGTTCTTGATGCCCAAGCTAACAAAAGCAAAGCAAGCAACCCCACACCTCTGGACTAAATTTGCAATGATATTATTAAGCACAACTTCTGAATTTCAACAATTCCACAGTTTTAGATTCAACGAGCAAACTTGCGTGGAAAACAGACTTTAAAGAGAAACCAAAGTCAATATGAGATACACCAGCTTATTTGACTGCCAATCCAGATTATCCTCATAGGATAAGAGTTCTAATACCATCTCCCACGTGTGCTCCCTCACACATATATGACAAGTTATCACTTACAAATTAGCCATGAATACCCAAATTCAGAAGCAGCACTATTAACCCTATACCAGGATAAGTCCTCCAGATTAGGAAACTCACATCAGCTTGTTATATTTTTGCAGAAAATTCCTCTGTATACTATAAAAAACGAAAACACAGAATGAAAATTGATTGCTTGCAACTGGAAAGTATCAGATTATAAATTTATGCATGATTACCAGGAAATAGCACATCAACTGGCCAGGTTTTCAGCAACTTCAGCAGCAATGCCACATCAACATCTGAAAACCTACTGCTGTGGTAGTGTGATGTGTCTTTCAAAATCTTAACATTGGCATTCAATCTTACAAAATCACCCTCACTCAGTGATAAATGTTTTTTATCCTTCAGGAAAGAGTTATAGAGATCAATGTCAGGCAAAAACGTGTCACAGCATTGTGAAGGCAGAAACACAAATTATCAATGGAAATTGAAGTCTCATGCACTGCAAGGGAAGTAATTTATAATTCCATTCAAAGAGAATGAATAAGCAAATTCAAAGGATATTGTTACCGGATCAGACAACAGGGCATTGTTAAAGTCAGACATCTTTTTGAGGATTCCATCAAACTGAGCAGTATCAAATGCAAGCATTCCTTTCTGGGGAAAAATAATACTTGTCCGTAAATACTTTGGTAGCAAACTTGAATAAAAGGTAAAGAAATAATAAACACACATCTACACTATAATATTAGTATTACATAAAAAGTGAAACCAGCATATACATCTCATTGTACCTCAAATTCAACCACTACTATTACAGAAATGATAAATACAAAAAATTGCATTGTCATTAAAAATAATAAATTTTGCCAGCGGAAAGATGTTTTTTATTTCTGCATCCACCAATGTTTGGAGCAGGTTCCGCTGCCGAAAATTTTATAAATTACTTTAACCTTCAGCTTTCCACTTATAAATTAATGTCAGGTGAAACCTTAAACAGCAAAAATTACTAAAAACCAAATCAATCATTGGTTACATCACAATTTTGACTAAAGGTATCCTTGCTATCAAATAATTAGAAGGAGATTCTTACATTTACATACTATGTGCAACATGTATATCTATTGCTTTTTCATTAAATGATGGATCTTTTAACAAGCCATTGTTAACTTCCTAAATCAGATAGGCAGGGTCAATATTCTTGAAGTCATTGCGACTTTACTACTGGATCTCTCAATTGATGCACAGATATATTGATATCATCACAGCACATAAATGAAATCATCACTACTTAACATAGATCCGTTCATCAAAATACAAGGTATATCCAATGTCTAAAAACTATGCTAATTGAGCACTAAATCACCCATGCTGTGGGTCAAGGTGGATCTCACTCAACTACTATAATATCCAGCAAACGCAAGTTTCTGAACGTGACAGAAAATGTATGACCTGTTATGAAACAACTAGCATTGCAATTAATAGACAAAAGAGTCAAGCAGGTGATTGGTTTTGCATTCTTTTCTTTCGAACAAACATCTAGCAAAACACAAGGTTTAAAAAAGGGTGACAAAAAAAGCATCAACAAATCCAACAATTTGGATGTCATGTTGAATGTTTATACTCCCATTTAAATTTTGTTATTATGAGATGTTCTTGTTTCCTTACCTGGTTCCCAGTCCAAACCAACCATGAAAAAGGACAGGTTGGCAGGTTTTACTGGGTTGTGTATTGTTTTAAGTGTTGATCTGGACCACATCATCTCCTATTAAATCATCAAAAAGGTGTCTACTAGATCCTATTATCCTAATAAATTTGAAGAATATACTTACCGCGGATTTCTAACTTATTCAACAGAAAATTCAAGAAAATCTTGCACCTACGTATGTGTAGTATAAGTTTTCTTCTACCACCTTTTTTATTCAACTCACCTTTGAATTTAAACTTTTAACCTCCCCTCTAAGACCCATTCGATGTGATTCTGGGCCACCTATTTAGTATTTACTCAGGTTTACAGATGATATTAGTCTTGTAGCTAGTATTTCCTACTCAGAAAAAAGTTACTTTCGCATTGATCAACCAACTAAATATAATATTTCATATCAAAGCATCTGCTTTCTATAGTTTATAAAAATAGATATCATAAGAGTACTTCAATGAAAAAAGTTTTAAGTTGTCCACTGGAGCATATCAACTAGATAGACTAGATTGTATCTCGAGTGCGCAGTTTAACTACACAAACAAATAATTGATCCCTTAATTTCTCCTTTTCCTGTAATTATCTATTTATTCTCATCCAAAACCACAGCATAACTCACATACACTTTTGACACCTTTATGATGCAACAAAATCAATCCCTGGTTTTACACAACCAAAGTACCCGAGCATGATTTACATTGGTTCACTGCATTGTTGCAAGAGAAAATCAACGGATATCACAACATAACAAGATACTCCCTCCGTCCACAAAAATTAGTCTACCTTTTTTGCACGTGGTTTAATGCAATATGTCAGAGGATATTATGGGGTATCGTGAGGTCCGTTCACGAATTTAAAAATTGTGTATGAAAAGTATGCATATAGTATTTTCATATACAATTTTTAAATTCGTGAACGGACTTCACAATATCCCATAATACCGTCCGACATATTGCATTAAACCACGTGCAAAAAAAATAGACTAATTTTCATGGACGGAGGGAGCAATATATAGACAATTATGATTTCGGTCCTTAAGATAGATGAGGAGATTTAAGAATATTATCAAGTACAGTGTATACTATAAACTTCTTAAACAAGAATTGAACTCAACAATGAAAGAAATTATAAAAGTTGCAAGATTACCTTGGGAATGTGCTTGAAGGAAGGCTTTGGGGATACACCTGCACTTATACAGGGAACCACCACAAAACACTTTCATCAATTAAATTACACACAAGGAAAATATATAATGCAATGTCAAAGATTAAAAAACCTGATGATCTTGATGGTGCTCCTGGCACATAAGCACTGGCTGAATATCAAAAAAGAACTATAAAGTTATAAGTGAACAGCACATCAAAATATATGTGATAAAATTACATAACAGACGGTCTTACATCCAGTATAGGGGTCGCGAAACAATGGATCTGGAGTGAAATCTCTTTGTCCAGAGTTTTGCAAAATAAATTCTACAATCTGTTGCCGGTAGGAAAGAGGTAAATTTTCCTTGAGCAGCCACTTATCAGCCACATCATATGGATTTTCTGTAAGCAGGTCATTGTTTACAAAATTAACAGAAAGGAAAACTCTGTGAAATATCTCTTTAAGAAAGTCGATACAAAACAAGAAAGGAACTACAATATGAGATGTACAAAATATAGTATGCAAAAATATTAAGATTGCACACTCATGCTGGCATTGCATGCATAATTTGATAAGCTGAAAGCAAAAGATTATTGTATAGTTCCAAAAAATTAAGTCCGTATACCTGAGCGATTGTACGGCAATTTACGTATAGGCTCTCCATCTCCAATGTCAACATCAAATACTAAAGGACATAAAATGCAACTTGTCACTGGAAAGGAAAAGGAATATGCAAATGACATGAAAAGGTAGTTAATAGTAGAAATAGCAAGACTTACCATGGTCATACTGTACTCCGTCGAGCACAGAAGACTTCATATTATCGTCAGGTCCATCAACAACTTCACCAATCTAAAAGCACAATGAAAAAGATTGAGTATAAAAGTGAAAATATAGAACCACCATCCACCATATAATTGATATGAATTTTTCTATAATGAATATAATTGAGCTAAACCAAAAAAATATATATCATTGACACTCTAAAACTCATAGATCATATACCAATAGGGAACAGTAAGGAACTAACAAGACAAAACAAAACAAAACAAAACCAAAACAAACCAGAAGATACTAACAAAATTCAAGAGAAAATATCAAAACAAGCAATATTAATAAAATTCAAGACATGTCAGTCCCATACTCACATTCAGAAAGTTAATAAGCATAAGAACGAATACAAAATATATCATTAGTTGATTACCTTATCCCAATTTTGTTCCCTCATATTCCATGAATAAGCCACACCATTATCTCCTTCACGAACTACCTTTGTCTGCCCATCAGTAGTCCCTGACCATTTGACCATTGAAATAGTTTTGCACGTATAAATACAACAGAATTCTGGATTATTCCAAAAAATTCGCTATCCCAAATTTGTGAATCAAAGACCCTATACATCTGCATGTAACCATCTTCTGGTGAATAAACATCCAATTCAATAAAAGTAGTTCATACCTGGAGTCTTTAATGCTTCTAGACCTGGTAAGTCTTCCAATTTCAATCCTCCAACTCTCTTCCTAATACATAAACAAGAGTCGTTAAAAATGTTGGGTGGGGGGGGAGGATATTTCTATGTGGAAAGGCTATCACTGAACTATAAAAAGGTCCAACGTGTTCTTTTTTTTTAAAAAAAATCAGTGGTCCAATGTGTTATTAATCAACTCAGGTCAGAAAAATCGATCTAACTTAGGTAACTACATCAGAATTCAGATGATATCCTAAAACCCTAGACATTCAGGAAAAGTGTGCTTAAGGAACTTTCAAGTGGTTAAATAAACTATTTATTTCTAAAAGATCTGGTTCTTCATCAATCAACTGGGCTAAATATTCCAAAGTTAAGTATCAGGCACCAAACTACTGGTCTATCAAAAAGAGACATAAATATAGTAACTAAATGGGATCATCACGAGAAAATTTAACTTAAAACAAACAGTAATAGTCAGCAAAAGCTTAATAAAAGGCAAATTTAAATCAATTAACCAAATGACAATCGAAAGAATGGACTCAATACCTACTGATCTTGTATTGAGAAAGTTGAGAAGCAAATGAATCAAGCTCTACAGAATTCGCAATCTTGCCATGATCTACAGTCCAAATACGAACAAGACCATCAGAGCAAGCAGTCACAATGTCGCCATTTTCCATGAATTTGGCATCCCATACGCAACCAGGATGCTCTATGCTCTGCACACAAACTCCATCTGCAACAAGCATAATTCTTCATGATGCCCACCAGAAAGAAGCTTAAATCACGACATTACATGTATCCTATTAAACCAAATTATTAATATCCTATTAACTAGATCTGGGTTGCGGGGAAGCAGCTTCAACTTGGAGGTCCCTTAAACATAGCAGCAACCAACAATTTCACCTTATTGACATCATTTTTTATTATCCTTGATTCCAGATAACAAGTGCAGAAGTAGAGAATTTTGGTTAATAGACACACCACTAGCCCCTTACTTAATTATATAAAGTAAAAGAGAATCGTCAGGTTTATATGATTAATTGTAATGCATACAACATCACTTAATATCTGATTGTCCAGGTCGACCAAAAACTGATTGTAGTGTATAGAGCTTGCCTTAAAAAGGATTATCCTCAGAAAATTGTGCTCGCTTTAAGCAGGGTTATTAAGCCATTAGCATGCCCCACGCATGCAACTGATGCAAGCCACAAAAACCAACACAGAGAAGGAAAAAAAAATAGCCTTCAATTGAAATATGATGATTAACCTTTCCATATCTTTGCCGAACAATCCTCACTTGCACTGACAATAAGGCCAGACACATGAGCATCAACAGAATATACAATGGATGTGTGACCAACCATCTCCATTAAAACTTCTCCAGTAAGCGCCCATAGCCTAATAGAACTGTCATTTAGAACTAAACAGGTGTTAGGAACCATGAAGGAGGTAAAAGGATAAAGATAAAATTCAGTGGAATAAAGACGAGAGGCAATGCAGAAAGCCAGAATCTAAATATGGAGATGGACAGCACTATATAGCAAAATTCATTGATTACTGTAAACCAATAAATGAAGAGCAAAATTCAGTATTTACTATAAAATAACAAATGAAGACAACTTCCGACAACAATATAAGACAGCCAGGGGAAGGGTTAGAGATATAATGAAAGACAAGTAAACAACACCAAGTATACCTTACGTAAAAGACTGCACTATGAACTAAATCTGTGCATAATAAATTGAATTAGTTAGATGCTAACAAGTGTTCATTATAGATTTAGCAAGTCTAATATCCAATTTTAATCTTCTCTGGAGTAGAAAGGCTAGACTTAATAATTAAAAACCCAAGACTTACATTATATTCAATAGGAAAAATGAAGTAAAAACGACCATCATAAACAATAGCAACAGCACAGCTTCAACTATTTTATTTTTTATGAGAATCTTAGCTTTCTTCATTATTTTAAAATAAGCAAAATGGGAGGAGGAAGCACAAAAACAAACTATAAAAAAAATGTTTTGTGGCCTCCTATTTCGTTAACGAAATAAATTATATCACACAGAGTTATGAAAATTAACTTGCAGATTTCATACAATTTAGAATTGCTAACATCCTAATAAATCTGTTCTCTCCATTGAAACAATTCACATAAATTTTAACCCGGTTGTTTGTGTAGGCATAAGTGTCGAATGCAAACAGTTCTTTAATTCATGGTTATCTGGTTGATGAATTCGGGGGAACCGGGGAAGATGCTTCCCCGCACTAATCGTGATGAAACAAGATACACAAAGGAGGGATAAATAAGAGTCCAATTTGTGACACCTATGAAGTCCATCATTGACAAAAGATGGTGCCAGATGTGCATATTTTCAGCATGATTATGATTTTTATTTCATGACACCAAGGGCAATATCCATGAGACTCAACTGCAGATATAAAGGTAACATGCCTTGGGTTCAATTACTTCATAATTAACCTGACTATCTAAACAAGACCAAAATCTTACCCATCATGCGATGCTGAAAGGATTCCTAAATCTGGCATAAAAGCAACACCACGAACAGTATCTGCATAATAGAAAAGATATGCACGTGAGTGAAAAGATTTTTATTAGTTACTGCCAAACATCTTTTTCGATAGGCGTCCTTACTTTGGCTAAAAAATTTCAAAAATCAAGTGCAATTTAAAGTCTAGCCCTCACAGAGCTAAATATGTTTCATGTTTTGTTGCCCACACACTAGGCATGAGAAAAGCACCAATTAACTAGTTCACATATGCCAAGTTAGTAGGTTCACAAGGGACAGAACCACTGGGGACGCCCACCCTCAACTCCTAAACCTTTCAACTTAGAATATGTGTTTATTAAATTTATAAGATGACTCATGACTCCACTTGAACTAATTATCTTTTCTCATCATTAACAAAGCTGTCCCCCAAAAATAATAACATTATAGAAGAGAAAAGTGAGAAAAACCTGAATGTCCAAGGAAAGTTTGGGTACAAGTGTTCCCTTTCCAAAGCTTCAAAGTCGTGTCACTTGAACCTGCACAACTATCAGAATCAATTATAATTTACTGTTAACATAGACAGCTAATTGCAAAGCCATCAATTAACAGCTTCGCATAAACACCTTCTGGCCTTCACTGATAATATAAGATGTCAGACAATTTAACCAATAAACATCAACTTATGTGCAGTATGACCAAAAAGTAGCTTGAGAGAAGTTCAAAATCAAGAGCTAAGCTAAAGTTCTATTCTTAAAACAGAAAAAAACAATCAGGTCTGTAGTATAAATTTCCAAAAAATAAATATTGAATCATTTGAAAAGTTTTTCAATTTATGGTAGAAAGCAATCAAAATAATCTCTCAATACTGAAGAGTGGTAATCAAATGAACAAAAGGATTAAAGATATGCCTGTAACAAGCTCGCCGGAAGGCAACTTAAGAACTGTTTGAATGGCTGCCTTATGAGCTTCCCAGGACTCAACTTGTTGGCCTTCTCTCCAGCGTCTCAACGTACTAACACAAAGCAACCATTAAAGCAGCATCAGAAACGGGACATAACATATACGTCCTAAACAGACGTACAGGGGGGTCGTCATGAGCGTATAAGCTCTTTCAGACACCTCATAGTAAGTTTGACAGTATTTGGTATAAAGCTCATATTTGAATTTTTTTTTTTTTAAGATCTTCACAAGCTCCTTATTTCTAACCATAGCAGCTACAAGATTGCTGCAAAGTTGCCACACTCATTTAAAAAGCTTAAGTTCTCGTGCATTAAAATCATCATAAAGGGTATTCAGAAACCACGAGCAACCATTATCACATGCGGTCAACAATTCCAGTTCATATTTAAACTACAAAGAGATTGGTAACATCAGAATCCTTCTAAATATCGAATTGTACAAGCATGATTTTATTAGTCTCTGTTTGCATGCATGCATGCTATGATATGTTTTGCAACTTTCAAAGAAGTATAGTAAACATGTCAACACAAAACTATTAATAGCTAAGAAAATAATATTTAAATAATTAGAAAGCACCCACTAATTTGCTAATCAGTTAAATAAATAAATATGGGCATTTAATTATACATTTTTCTAACGAAAAGTTGAAAATAAATGGCCATTTTTGGAGGGGATTTAGCATTTACAAGTAAAGATTGACAAAAAAGTGTTAACTCATGCTTCAGGGGATTCGCACAATTTAACTCTAGTAATAAAATGCTAACCTTACAAGCTTTAGGAACTTACTCAACTGGATCACTAATGCAAACCAACATCAGAAGACAGAAAGATACAAATGTATCACTAATCTCATAATCAATTTTAATAGGGAAAATTACAGAGAAAAAAGCTTTAAGTGTTCTTAACAAGAACTGGGATGAGATTCAAAATATCTTATGTTTAAAACAACCAAGTCTGTTATTATTGCAGCACCCAGACAGATATTATCTCAACTAGAACAGTTAAAAGAGTATGGTAATATAAAAGAAAAAACCACAATTATCATTCCAAAAATATGACATACCAATCAACAGACACAGAAACAATATCTGAACCTTCCAATGCAATGCCAGTGACTTGCAATTTATGACCTTTCAGCGTCTGCAAGGTCTCTCCCGTAGCCACATTCCACACAATAAGAAGAGTGTCCATCCCTCCAGATATAATTCCACCCTCTGGAAACTCATCATTTGGCGAGATCCAAGCCAACGGCCCCACAAAACTAGTGTGGCCTAAAAATATTTTTGACATGGTATAGTCACGCTTTTCTGATTCATTTAAAGTCCAAAACCTAACAGTTCTGTCTCTCGAAGAAGTCGCTATACCAGTATTACCACATATGCATATTCCACGAGCCTACAGATCATGAAATTCAGCAAAGAACATCAACAGAACTTATTTTACTCATTATGAAGTCAACCCAATAACTTCAAGTCAGTACTAATTTCTAGATAATAAAGATACAAGAACACTATATCAAATTAGCATTTCAATCCACTTGCCTCGATATACGTCTATATTAACCTCTGAATTTCTGTTATAAAGACTACGACACCATATATCAGCACGAAAGTCTGGAGAAAAAGTAAAACTTTGACATTCAAACTACTTTTTCGAACTAACCTAAAACTCGTTACAAGAAAAAATCAATTTCACCACAATGTTGGCTTATACAGTATTAGTACTCCAATCCTCTATGCCACCCAGTTAACGGGTTGAGGCAAACATCAAGAATATAAATAATTCATTTAATCAAACTCCAAAACATCACAAAAAAGGACTTCTGGGTATTAGGTTTCATTAATGTGCAAGCAAATTTATATAGATACGGGAAGTTCACAGTTGAACTACTTTGTTGGGTGAACAGTGAACTAGAATGAGTCAATTAAACCACACTGTGGACTGAGAGAAATTTATTAACCCAAGAACTGAATATAACAAGATCGCTAATACACACTCGTGCTGATATTAACTTTAGAAATCATACATCATCTTCGTGGCCTCGAAGTTGGCACCTCAATTGATACTCTTTATGATCGATATCCATAGGAGGCATGCGTTCTTCGCGAATTCAGCAAGGAAAAAAATTAGGGTTTATAGAATATTCTTCGCTGAACGGAGATTGAAAACTCTTGAGGGAGAAAGCTGGAGCAAATTATGCTCCAAGAAATATATTTAATCAAATTTATTAGGCATGAAATTTGCGAATCGCTTGCTTTCCAAGTGTTCTTGATGCAATTTATTTCCCTTTTTCTTCCCGGGTCTTGCACGGGCCGCATTGAATATGAAGATCATGGGCTCGTGCTTGGAATTATAAGCTCATGCTATTGCACTCCTACTTTTAATTAGTACACTCCATCTAACTAATTCACCAATACTCCGTCCTTCAACAACTAATAAACAAAAAAATGAAATTACGTCGTAAATTTCGCCCTCAAAATATTTATATATTTATATATTAAAAAAATTTATTTTTAAGCTTATATTACATTCGATTCAAGTAATTTTTTATTTTATATACAAAACTTTAATAAATTATATTATACCTCAAAACATTTTTTTTATTCTATTTTTTAATATATAAGTCCCTTCGGGACATTTTTTTCAATCACTAAAAAAATAAGAAGAATCATTTACAAAAAATAAATGGTTTTGCCATTTCAAAAGTTATTACAAACATGCCATTAATCCTTGTAAATTATTGTGGAATTGGGGAAGTATTTATTAAGAAAATGCATTCATTAAAAAATATCATTTTATCTCTCCATGAAGAATCATATTATTTTTCCTTTCACTCACTTTTTATTATATTTTCTATTCGGTGTAAAAAGAATTTATTTTCAGTGTGGCCTCTTTTCATCCATTTAGTACCTAGTGATGTGCCGCCACTCACACCATCTTTCCTCATAACTTTTCTTTTTGTGTTTTTCATCGTTAGTATAATCAAACTCTAAAGTTTAGTTCGGTCACTAGACCGAGCAAGCACAAGATTTTCGGTTATAAATTTTTTTAATGTAAGTTTTGTGTCAAATTATCTAATTAGATGAGATTAATATAAAATATATCACTTAAACAAATATTACATGCGATTAAACTAGCAGAAACACTGCCAAACTTACTCCGTACTCACGCTTACTCTTAAAACATTCATCCTTTGCAAGACTTTGTAGAAGTCGTTTGGTAGTTGTCTGTTCTGCACTAGCTTTATAAAAGAGTTTGACTCTCAACTGAATGAAGTAAGAAAGTGAGTGGATAGATCATCTAGTTCAAGTTGGAGAGATGAGAGTGGATGTAGTATATTAAAATCCGAACCACTATAAACATTTGTCTCTTGTTCTTTATTCTGCTTTATTTATTTTCTGCTTGTACACTGCCATTAAAAGATAAGGATTTTTATGAAGAAAAATGTTTCTAAACAAATTACATAGTGCATTTAACTGGTTTTTCAGTTAGTTTTGAAGATCAAACGACCTCATGTCATTTACTGGTTTTGAGAAAAAGGCCAAAATTTGAAGAAAAAAAAAATTAAATTGAAACAAGTCTATTTAACCCCTCTAAACTTGTTAGTTTTTTTCCTCAAAGCTTGTTAAGGGACCAAATAAAATAAATTGTAAAAGTAGATAGAAGCACCTAAAGTCTCTTAGTACCTATTCTTTCTCTCTACTAGATTTTGGCCTGTGCGATGCACGGGTCTATTTTACTAACGTGTTTTGGAAAATAATGTTTTCAAGTTATACTGTATTTTATTTTGGTACGTTAAATTATTTCTTTATATTTTACATCAATTTTTTTCGATGAAAATTTTAATTAAAGAGCAAGTTAGACAAAATTGATTTTTTTTTATTATTTTTTTTTTTGTGTGTAAGTTCAGAATAGGTCAGGTTGTGGTTTGAATTATGTTAAATTTTTTAGTTCATTCATTTAGTGATTTATGCTTAATTTTTTAAAATTTGAAGAAAATTGTAATTGACCAGCCTGTTTTTATTGATACAATAAGTAGTATATTTATTATAAGTATAGGCGTGAGATTTCCATTTTAGTCCTTTAACTTCAATATTTTAGTAAACGGTTAAATTTTATGTGAAAATTTTCAAAATTCACATGTGATACTTGTCATGCATTAGAGAGTTTTAGAATGATTGTGTTGTGAATTTTTATGAGTGTGAAATTTCAAGTTTTAAATTTTTGTCCTTTAATATTTAATTAATTTTTCTATTAATTTTTTTAACTGGATAAATTTCAAGAGAATTTGTTCTATTTTTCAGGAGTAAATATTTCCTAAAAGCTCAGTATATAAATATTGAGTTATGAGTTTCCACTTTAAATACGATATTTTTCTATTTATATTTTTATCTTTTGCAAAATAATTAAATATTTTATACAAAATTTAATATTTAATATATTTTTAAGAGAGATAGATTTGGGGTGGGTGGTGGTTTATTAGTGGCACAGTTAGTGTAGAGGTTTTCTTTTTGTAGGTTTTTTTTTTTTAATGAATAAGGTATAGTTTTTTTTTTTTTTGCTTTTTTTAAATAAAAAATTTTCTTTAATGTAATTGAATCTGTTTCTTTTTCTAGGATTTTTGAACAATTTTCTTTTTTTTTCATTTTTTCGTTTTGTTTTTTTAATACCATCTTTTATTCTTTTCTTTTTTTGTATATATTTGTCCCGTGCATTGCACGGGCCTAGTATAAATCCTTTCTTCATGTAGTTTTTTTTTTTTTTTGCAAAAAGGAAATGTTTTATCGTTTACAAATTATCAAAACTCGTTTCACTTTATGCTCTCTACTTTGAATTCATTCTCTCATTAGCTAATTTCCCAGCCTGCACATATTTATATCTACAAATTATGTCTTTTTACCTAAGTGAAACATTAAACATGAATTGAGCTTCAAGGTAAATAATTTGATTTGCTAAAGTATGCTCTTCCACTAAAGCATAGCATCTTTTAACAATTTGAAATGTTAAGCATGTTGTTCATATCAAGCATAACATGTTTAATAATTTGTCTATACCCATTGTCTATATGACATCAAATAGATTTGACAACTACAGTAAGCCAATTTTGTCTTGTCATTGGGTCTCCTTGTTTGAGTGTGCATCATTGCCTGTTCACTATCAGATGTCGTCAATTTGGTATATGCAATTGCTATTTCTCCATTTATTTTTTATAGGTTGTTTGTACTTTCATTGGGGTTTCTGCCAAAAAATTAGAATACAAAAATAAATCTTGTAGCTCTTTCATCGGGTCTCTGCCTAAAAATTATTGTGGAAATTTTTAAAGAAACAAAATCATAAAATATCATTAAATTTTCAGAATGCAATCACGCCAAAATAACACATGAATAAAATTGCAACCAGAGCTTCAAATGTTCAAACATATATTAATATGTTTGTGAGTTGGTGCTCAAGATCCTACATCTTCTCCTTTTCCTTCCAGAACTCCCTGCATTTTAATTAACTGTAATCCTCCAAAAGCTGTTGTGGAAGCTTAATAGCTCCATCAAGTCTCCTGAATGCTACATTAATGTTGGTAGGCAGTGGCGGTATCCCATTGACTTTGTCACGGCTTCCATGAAAAGAACCATATTTTGATGGTTCAACCTCTATATCAAATTAGGCAACAAAGAACTAAAAAATACATATTGTAGTATATAAATCTATATCTTGTATAAAATTATCATTCATGAGGCAAATGCTAAAAAATATCACCAACTCACATTTAAATTGTGCAAGTGTATCACCTATATTTTTTATTTTATATTGCTCTTTCATGCAACTTAATATCCTGAAACTTCTCCAATTATGTGGTCCCAATAGCTACTAAAACTTCTCCAATAATGTTCCAAATATGCAATCATTTGTTGAACAAAAAATGGTTTTTTAGTCCACATAAAATGGGTCAGTATGTTATTTTGTTGTCTATTTCTTCTATTCAAATGATTAAGATCCCCCTAACTTGCAAAACTAAATCTTGGCAAGTAGATAATCAGACATTTCACCGTTCATCACAAATCTTAGAGTTGGAGTACCAAAACTCTCATATGTGCATCTGAAACAAAAATATAAGGCGAGCATATATGTTTTTTTTCTCATCTATTATTTAGATTTGAATGAATAAACTAACATAGCTTACGTATATAAATGAATCTTTGACAAGTAGATAATTAATCATTTCACCATCCATTAATCGGCTGACATCCATGCTGTCACGCTTCATTTTCTCACAAAATTTCGTACTAAATCACAATAAAATCAATCTAATAAGTAAATGAATTACCAAGTTTGTGGAAATTGAAACCTTTGGTTTCCGATGGAAATAGTAAAGAAATGAATGTGATCTCTAAATAGCTTACTCATCAGTTCCTCTGTTTCTCCTCGCCATTTACCTACAATTAATATTAACGAATTCATTAGTCTAGACATTCATCTACTCATTAGCAAACAAACTAATAGATAAGGTCCTCAAAAGGGCTTCCTAATAAGATAAAAGAAGCACTCTTAATCGATTTAAAACAAAAACAATAAAGCAAATACTTTGTGTGCATTCATGTTCTCTAATTTCTCAACCTTAAAAAACATGCAAGACTCATGTGAATAATCAAAGTGTATGGAAACTCACTCTTTAATAATATCACAAGTCCCCCGCAGTATTCTAAGGAAAACAATACACCCAACTGGTAGCATCACCGAATTTTGTAGATAACATTTTATCATATCTTTGTGAATTATCTTTATTACAATGAAGGTTAAGAATAAAAAATAAAAGCATATATTCTAGAAAATAAAGAGATCAACTTATGCAAACAAATTCTTCCACCTCTTTCAAGGTCTAGATTCTAGTTCCATAAGAAGAACGCTATCAGCAGAGTAAGGTGGCAATATTATTTTGTGTAGCAGTTATTGCTCCAACCCTTTCTCGTAATAGTTTTTATGTGATATTCATTCTATTACATCCATAGTTTAAGAATTACAACTTCTAATCACCTTCAACTCAATTATTTGAGAGCAACTCTCAAATGATTGATAAATTTCTTTTGCAATGCCCATGTTTTAGCATCTCTTAAAGGTCAAAGGAATTGTTTGAAAATCATTTGTGGCACCAGTTAAGAGACAAATATCAAATATGTCCCCAAGACATATTGAAGAAAGCATTTAAGAAAAACGATATGTTTAAGTACATGACATATGACTTTTGATTTTGCTGAAACATTGTAAATGAGATGGGAGACCAGATAGAGAATCACATGGATAAACAAAGGGTAAAATTTTTACCTTGTCTTCTGAGGGCCATAGTAATGTCACTGTAAATCACGTGAAAGACTGCTAAAAAGAAAATAAGTATATGTATCTGCTGCAATCCATCCACTGTAATTAGCGCTACATACCCCTGCGGAAAAAGTAGGTTTAATGTATCAATCAGGTTGTGGCTTTAAATTTGGATTCTCAATCATGGGCCATACTTTTTGCTAGCAAGCTTCTGAGGTACTCTTTTGGACACCGATTGTTGTCTATATGGTTGGAGTTTCAAATAAAACCCACTCATTGACTTCAAATTTTTCTGCCTTCTCTTCGTATCAGTGTATTGCTTCATGTAATTGATTCATAATTCTCACAGCAAGGCATCTCGATTGGTCTGCGGTTGAGTCTGGTTTATGGCACGAAAGGTGTGTTGTAGCAAACCTATTGACTGCCTCAATCTCAATTGTTTACTACTTGGCCCATTCTAAGAACTTCTCCCACTCCTTTGGCTTGGTGACTGCTCTAAGCACAGATTTATTACCTCTGTTTTGCCCGTCAGTTTGCGGATGCCAAGCTAAACTTAGCTTTAATTTTGTCCCTTGCAGTCAGTAGAGCAAAAGACATAGCCCAACCAAAAGATTATTCTTGAATAAAATGAGCATATCAACTTGGAAAACATAAGAGATGACAAAGTGACAATCTTCTCAGGGGGAATCGCAACCTTGGTGTTTCCCATTATCACCAAGCTGTCAGTAGAGGGAACAACTTTAACTCCTTCCCTCTACTATTATGTGGCTCCAGCTGTTGATGCCATTTCAATAGCTAGTCTGCAAAAGCCCAAGTTTAAAGGAATGATTAACAATATAAATCAACCCCACATACAATGTCTAGTGCCTACCCCTATGAGAAGCCCACATTCACATGCATGGCAACAAATTGACTACTTACGGAGAGAGAATGAAGAAAAGTGCACACATTCTATGAAAAAACAAACTCTTCTCCAGCAATGGCATAGATTACAAAAAGATTAAGCAACCAACCTCGCATATAGTAATTAGATCACTTTTGAGGAAAACATCATGGACATGTAAATTAAGATCAAAACTTTACTTAAAAACTATCTCTAACACAGTAAAGCGCATTAAGGGATATTAGTTGCACAGTTGGAGTAAATGTCTCAGTCCAAAATCGGATTGAGTCCTATGCAAAACATATGCATTTTAAACATGAAATGCTTGGAAGCTTTAATGAAACAGTCAAGTCATCTCTGGCTCCTATATCTTTCGATAATTTGTCTCTTTATACAACTTCTGTAAACCTTCACATTGCTATAGTCTTCATGTTAGGCTTCAGATATCAGTGTGTATGATTAGAATCACCATTGAATCCAATATGACACACAATTAGGGACGTTTCACAAAACATGAAATGCTAAAAGACTATGATTTAGAAACTTGGTAATTATTAATTTACTGCCTCAAAAGATTTCAAATCAAAAACATCAGTAGTTTCTCAAAATTTATCAAACTAATAACCAGCAAAACAGAGAGTGAGAGATGTGATGCTAGTAACAACAGGACTGTTGCATATGAAAATCTTTTGGCTCGATAAAACTATAAAAGTTAATATCATAACAGATTTTAAATATACAGGGCTTGGAGATTGAGAATAAAAATGAAACGAATTAAAAATAAAGGTGTCAAAAATGCAAGTGAATCTCCACACATAAACAGTCTATGTGCCTGTTTTAGAACTCTTAAAACAGCTTCTAACACTGCTTTTTTTAAAAGCTCCCTCTCACAGCTTTTGAAAAAAAGCTATTTCAAAAGCAGTTTTGTAGAGTTTCAAAACAGGCCCTATGCATGGAATTAAGTGCTTACTGATGCTTTTGGGTTTTTATTGGTTCAATTTCAACCAAAAGGTCTGCAAAAATTAACAAAATCAATCAAGTAATTATAATGAGAGAATATGTGCTGGAAATACTATAATTGCAAGGCTCAATTTTCATTATCTATTGTGAACTCATATTCAGATTGTTTACACAGTTTGCTGCCATGAGAGCTATTTTGCCACTGGTTCAAGGTCATTTACAATAAAGAGCATGATTTGGCGGCTTTAATTTTAACCAATTTGGATTGCCAAACCCAGTTACAAATCCTTCGATGTCAAATTTGGCAATCAAAACTCATAATTGGATTAAGGTTCAAGCTATAGTTAGCATATTTATCAAGCAACACACAAGCGAGCAGAAATCATGTTTTTCCCGTGTCAAACAAATCAAAATTTAACATTTTATGTGTAAACATAATAATTCCCAAATCTAACTTCCATTGAAAGAAAATCTCATCTTCAATTAAAATAGGGGCATCCAACAAATAATCTTGAAACATCATCACTTAAGATTGAAGAACATAAAATTACCAAATGAGAAGGGGCCATGAACATACCTGAGCCTGTGGTCACCACCAATAAAACTGACACTGAGTACATGTTCATTATCATCAAGAAGCTCCAATGTCTCTATGCAGGTAGTGGCAGGAAAACAGACTTCACATCCACTTCTCTCAGGCTTCCAATTTCAAGATTGACCTGTGCAAGACAACGGCGAACAAAAGGTTTTTTCTTCTATGATAGATCAAACCACCTCATTAAAGACCAAGCCTAGCAGAAAGAAGCAGCACATGGTACCCATCACTATATGTAGTTTAAGCCAACAAATAATGCATAAAATACATAAGAAAATAGCAACTATCAGTTGAATTTGCACACATAATGTGCCAAAATTCAGAGATGCAATTATCTTCAGAAATAAAATTAATTGTTGGTCTAATGCGTTGTGCATTTCATACAAACAATGCAAAGCAAAAAAAAAATGGAAGTCGATCGAGGCAGCAGATGAAAGTCTGCGAGAGGAAGTGGAAAACATACTGGAAGAGTTTGCCTTTTCTCATTTTATTTTAGTCCATTCCTAGAATCGAGCTCATCTTATTAGAAGCCCTGCAATCTCCAGAACGTCAACAGGTTTTTGGGGTGCAGAGCGACAAGGGGAAAAAATGCCAGAAGAAAAACGTTATGAGAGATGAGGTTTAATTATAAATTAATTGCAGAGACCGTTTAGTTGATAATTTGATAAAGTACAGTACATCGTGGAAAAATACACATTGACATATGGCAAAATTGGAGAAGCCTTTTATTCACACGTGGCAGCAAACAAACACGCACACAAGAACACTCACTGAGGTCAAAAAAAAAATTGGCAGTTGAAAGCGTACCTCTTTTAGTTGCATTAACTGAAGAATGCCACATTGCACAAAACCTCGACACCCTCTTCACTAAACATTGATAAATCTTTGGAGTTGTTGTTTCAGTCATAAATGCGCAATATTCTCTAATTTAAATGGAGTAGAATTAGAAAAATTACCTGTAATCGACGAAGAAGAGACTGAAGCGGATGTAGAATGAAGAAACGATGCCCTGAATGCTAGAGATAAGAGAAGAACGATTTTACATGTTATAAAGTCGCATCCTTCCATGTAGGCTTTTCTCCTTTCTCTGTTATGAAACCAGAGATTTCTCCTAAGTAAAACCATTGTCGGTGTGAAGAACTTTTCGCTTGCCTGAAGAAGAAATTGAAAAGATGAGCAGCGTGACAAGTGAAATATACAAATAACAACGTATGAAATTGGAATACACAAATGATTGCACCAAATTGGATGAATTGAATCAAATCCCTAATCCGAAGTCGAGATAAAATTTGAAATTAAATGATCCTCCACCAACAGTGCACCTTTCCTGTTGCGCCCATAGATGACCTTTTCATATAAATAAATGTGTTTAATGTTGAATCACATTATGCATCGAGAGTGAAATTGAGTGCTTACTGATTTATATATTCAAATATGGCTTGCCCTTATGTGGAGGCACCTGGGTGCAAAGATGAGTGGGGGAGAGCAGATGACTCGATGATGATAGAAAGCTTTTCTCCACGTCTTCGCTAGCAACGGAGAAGGTGAACGATCCTGTCGTAGATCCTGGTGTAAAGAGAAAAGAATCGAGGGGTGGGGGCACCTGGGTGCAGAGATGAGTGGAGGAAAGTGGATGACTTCGATGATGAGAGAAATCTTTTCTCCACGCTTTCGCTAGCAACGGAGAAGGTGAGCATCAGAAGAGGATCAGGTCTCTTCTACAGTGAATGAAACGATTCTTATTCTACTGCAATTAAGACTACCTTTTATGTATTAAGCAATATTTAGTTGAGAAAGTGGAGAGTTTGGAAAATTGTAGACACGTGGCAGCATTTTAGCATACAAATTATAACACGTGGCAGCGTATGGAGAATGACACTTCTCCTTTTTATATACTACCTCCGTCCACGAAATTTATGCTCACATTTTTTCACGTGGTTTAATGCAATATGTCGAAGGGTATTACGGGATATTGTGAGGTCCGTTTTGAATAAAGAGAATATTTATGAAAAGTATATCATATGTACTTTCCATAAATACTTTCTTTACTCAAAACGGACCTCACAATATCCCATAATACCTTCCGACATATTGCATTAAACCACGTGCAAAAATGTGAGCATAAATTTCGTGGACGGAGGGAGTATAAGATTTCTACAATTAGAAGTGCATTTTGTTAAGCTGGTGTTACTCAATATTTTGAATTTTAAAATCACTTTTCATTATAGAATAGAAACTGCAAACATGTCCTATAATAGTTAAAAAGAATAAAAAATATAAATAAATTAATTTCCCTCCTAAATAAGATATTCATATTTCATTTTTCCTCCTTAAACCACTTTTATAATCACTGTACTCAATTAGTATTTCATGTCACAACTAGCAACTTTCTTATTTATTTATTTATTTTATTTTAAATTAGAGCACAACACTGGTTATGTTATCACCAATCACCATTGAGATGAACCTTCATTTAACATGTTTAAGGACAAAGAGAAAAAATATATTTTCATTCGCATTTATATTGAAAATTTTAAAATAAATAAGTGTCTCATAGATATTTAAGGATAAATGAAATATAAAACTAAAATTTTAAATCTTTAGCTCCTATTTTAAGTGTGAATAAAATATGAAACTTAGGTTTTAAACCTTTTAATAGCGGGAGGCAGGGTCGAGAAATCCTAATCTTATTTGGCTTAATGTATTAAAAGGCCTTTAAACTATCAACTTTTATTTCATTAGACCCATGAACTATTTTTATTTTTAAAAAAGCCCTTAAATAGTTAAACAATTAATTTTTATTTCATGAGACCTATAGTAACGAAAATTTACAAAACTTGTAGAATAAATTTGTATATTATTATAGAAATGGTGAATCAAACAATTTTAATGCATTAAAATCGAATTCTAACAAAAAAATATATCTCCCATGAATTATAAAAAATAGTCTTATTAAAAAAAAACTATACTCTAAATAAATCCTCTTAACCCCTAGAATCACGTTTTTGACAAACAAGACTGGAAACTCACAGTGAAAAAATTCACACACAGGTGAATAAATCAAGATGCAAGGATGCCAAGTCAGAACAAAGCAATTCTTAGAATTTTATTGATGCACTGCTACTAGAACATACCTTTATAACCATCGAACACCTTCCGTTCATCGAACATACCTTTATTTTCAAGCATATCATCGAACACCTTCCGTTCATCCTTTATAATTTTCAATTTTGAATAAAACCCCACTAATTCCTTCTACACAAATGCATCAACACATAACATAAATAAAATAAGGATGAATTAGCATAATTGACATTATAAAATGGAGAAAATTAATGGACACTAATTACTGCAGTGTGTTCACCAATTATCACCACCTCTATAGCGCTGATCGATAGCTCTCAACCACCACACGAAACTTGCCCATCGCCAAAAATTGCCTCTGTTCAAACCGTCTTCGAATCTCGCTGGAGATGGAAGTCGCCTCTACCGCCGTCTATAACAAATCTTCACCGATTTTCGCCGTGAAATCGAAGCCAGAAGCCACGCACACCCTCTCAACGCATCGCCCGGAATGAATTCTCGCCGGAAACCGCCGAAAATGGAAGAAGGCAACCTCGATCCAGTAAACAAAGAGAGTGGAGTTCCGTTGCTGTTCGAATTCATTCCACGACCTTGAATCTGCGTATCTCCCTAATCTCAATCCACTGTTGAGAAAATATAGCTAATACCACCTCTCACCCATGTTTCAAAATACAACTTTAACAGTAAAAAACGGTAGAAGAATGGGTAGATGAAGTTCCGACCCGGTACTGTTCACGGGTCGAAGACTTCTAATACAATCTACCAAACGAGTTACAAACTATAAAAAAAGGCCCTTATCTCACCCTAATTCTACCTACCAAACTCACCCTAAAAGTAGAAGAATAATTTAGAAGGTCTAATATAAAAAATAATTTAAAGATTTTTTAAAATAAAAGTTATAGTTGAGGCCTTGAGGGGCTTTTATGCATTACATTACATTACATCATCTTATTTCAAAACGAACACAGCCGTGGATTCAGATTTTTCCTCTCACATCATCGAAGAACAATAATAATGACGGGGCGGAATATCTCCCATTGAGTCATTTGTCTCTGTCAACAGAAACAGGAGATAAATCCGATAATATTAACATATAAACAAACAGCAGATTATTCAATCTCTTCCCAGGTTTCCACATTCTCACGCGACTCTTGCTAACCAAGCTCTCTCCCTCCCCCACTATTGGAGTTCCACAAAAAAAACCCAGAAGGGATCTTTGCTAATTTCTACCAAAAGACGGGACTTTTTATCCAAGGATAGTTACTCAGAGGTATGATCTAGTTGGTTATCTTGAAATTTGTTCTGGGATTTATGGCTTGTTTTTTCACTTCATTTGCTTTACTCTTTTTTCTCGCCCGTTTCCTAATTCGATTGATTGTCAATTGTGAATTTGCAGTTTCTGTTTAATTCATTGTGGTACTGAGCTCATTTCTGTGTGATAGTTGCAATACCAGTCGTTCGCTCTCTCTGTCCCCTCCCCCACATTCACAATTTACATGTGGTCAAGATTCTAATTGTATATTATTTTCTGCAGATTGTGACCACTTTCTCTAGATCTACTTTTCAAGATTAATTTGTTAAACTATTGGAATTGTGTAGTGCGACAAAAGCTCACTGGGATAAAGTGTGTTTTGCTATAGAATATTCTGGTTGTTACATTTTCTGTGTCAGCCCATGGAACCTTCGACTCTCAAGTCAAAACAAAAGCACCGGCCATTAACTCGTTTAAGATTTATTAGGGGTGTTCTTTGCTTAATCGTCTTGGTGTCGACAGCATTTGTATTGTTAGTGTATTTTGGGATTTGGGCAGCCATTGTCTTGAGATTCTTCAGTGTACATCTCAGCAGGAAAGCCACTACATTCGTCTTTGGAAGTTGGATAGCTCTATGGCCATTTTGGTTTGAGAAAATAAACAAGACTAAGGTGGTCTTTTCTGGAGACAACGTGCCTGCTCAGGAACGTGTTTTGCTCGTTGCAAATCATAGAACTGAGGTGGACTGGATGTACTTGTGGGATCTTGCTTTGAGAAAGGGGTCTGAGGGTGCCATTAAGTATGTCCTCAAGAGTAGTTTGATGAAGTTGCCTGTTTTCGGTTGGGTATTTCATATAATGGAGTTTATACCTGTGGAGAGGAAATGGCGAGCAGATGAAATAACAATGTGTAATATGCTATCATCCTTCAAAGATCCTCGAGATGATCTGTGGCTTGCTGTTTTCCCTGAGGGCACGGATTTCACGTACTTCTCTACAACCCATTTTTCGTAATGAATTATGTGTATTTGCTTTATTTTTTCTGTTTTTGACAAGTTATTTACCCCTTGTTGACTTATTATATGCAACGCAGAGAACAAAAGTGTATTCGCAGTCGAAAATATGCTTCTGAAAATGGACTGCCTATTCTGAAGAATGTGCTACTTCCAAAGACAAAGGGTTTCTATGCTTGTTTGGAAAATTTAAGGGACTCCTTGGATGCAGGTTCGTTCTTTGTCCTTGCACCTTGGTTTAGTATTACCTTTTCTGAATATACTATGTTGTATTACCTTCACTGAATGTATTATGCTCCTAGAGTTTTCAATTTTCAAACTTCAAACCTGAGGAATAATCAAGTTTTATCCAAATTTAGATTGTCTATTGGCTATACTTATCAATTAAAATTAAAGCAATTGTAACTGGAATAAAATGAGAAGCCCCCTTTTATTTTTTTAGTTAAAACTGTGGAACAACTTCATGTTAACCATGTTACTTCTTGGTTTCCCTGATAATGCCATATTGTGCTTTGTGCTGGAACAATGATCTGTTCTTGCTCTCCATCGTTTAAATTCAATTTGCTTGAGCACTAATAAACCCTTGTATAGCATTAGAGCTAAATATCTATTAGAATCTGAACAAAATTGTATAGGAGAACTGATGTTGAGAGCTAGAATATCTTAGAAATTGTTGAATTGTTTTGAATGGATGATTTAAGGACAAATTTGTCCTGCGTAGAGGTCTTGAGCTTGAGAAACAAACGTGAGAGCAAGGGCAGAAGAAGAGAAACAGGTTCATGAGTAAAAAGATGATAACATTTGAGATTTGGAGAGTGGCAATGGGTCATCTATCTTGTCCTGGTTTCATGTTTCACTGGTTATAAACTGGCGTTAAAAGGGGCTGGATGTGTTATGTTGGCCTTCATAAAGTCCCATCTTAGTGCAAAAGATGTTGAGATTGTGCTTTTGGAAAATTGATTTAATTCAGAGATTGTGAATGAGTGATGCGGTGAGTGTCTGGCCAAGAATCACTTTCTCTACTAAACATAAATAAAGGGTGCAATTAATATGGTTTATCATGAAATTATAAGGGATAAAAATGTCCCAGGAATCGTGTCAAAGTTGGTCCACCGTCCACCCCCCCCTCCTCCTACACTGTCGTTTTGCTCATTTTAACAATCAATCATGATTCATGAATTGAAATCAAATGAGCTAACTATTAGTCTCATGGAATTTCAATTAGTATTTAACAAAGACAAAAACTTGTGAACCGGTAGTCTCAAGTTTATTTTAAAATAGTATTAGTTGTTTTACCAAAAAGTATTAGTTATTTTCACTGAAAAGAATCAGTTGTGTACAGTTGCACCGTAGCACTGGTGTACAAAACTGTTGCTTGTCTAATGAACTTCTTCTGCACGCAGTTTATGACATCACTATAGGGTACCGACACAATTGTCCGTCTTTCTTGGACAATGCCTTTGGGATCGACCCATCCGAAGTTCACATCCACATTAGGCGTATATCCCTTTCCGACATTCCAACATCCGAAGATCAGATATCTGAGTGGTTGATCAATGCATTCAAAGTCAAAGATCAGATGCTGTCCGATTTTTATGAAGGAGGGCATTTCCCCTGTGAAGGAACAGAATTAGGTCTTTCTACAATCGAGTGTGTATTCAGATTTGGCATTGTACTGATCTTGACCGGGATATGCACATATCTTACGTTTTTCTCATCGCTTTGGTTTAAATTATACGTCTCATTAGTCTGTGCATTCTTGGCTTCGGCTACGTATTTCAATATCCGGCCCTCGCCTATTTTTGTTAGTTAAATGATTTCTTCCATGTTGAGCTACAATTTTATTGAACAAGATTTTCATTGTCATGCTATTTCCACCATTGTACTTCTTTGTATGATCTTTTGTGTATGTGTTTCCAGCACCTTATGTTAGCATTATTATTATCTACAAGACTACAAATTCTGTCTTTTGGGTGCTCTGCTACTCATCTAATGTATGCACAGTTTCCTGTGGCTTGATTAAATTGTTGGAAAAGGTATAATGTATACATTATAATATCATCCCTCTATATACTAATTAGTTTTTTTTGTTTATGTGTCAATTTTTTGTGCATTATGATTATGTATCAATTTATTATGCTTTCATTGTCACATGTCTTCATTGTAAAGTCAATGTATATGTGCACGTGTCAATTATATATATTTTTGTTTTGAAACACTTAAACAGCTTCTTAGAATTTATTTTTTTCAAAGTTCGCGCTTACAGCTTTTAAAAAAAAACTACTCTATAAACTGTTTTGTAGAGATTCAAAACAGACACTTAGTAAATAGCATGAGACAATTATTATATATATGTTTATGTGCAAGTGATAATTATATATATATATTTTTTAATTATATATATTTTAAAAAATAGTACAATAATAATCGTAAAAATTATATATATTAATTTTAATTTAATAATAAATTTAATATTAGTATTTAAATTTTAAAATAATTAATTAATAAAAATTTAGCTAATTATCAATATACAATAAAAATAATAATTTTATTGAAAATACTAAAAAACTCCACGTAATACGTGGGCGCTACACTAGTTTACTTAATAGTTTTATATGAACTCGACTTGCACAAGATAATAATATTTCAAAGAAACTCTATACTATAAATTAATGGTACCATCAATAATTCAATATCTTAAAATCAATAATTTCTTCAATTTAAAAACATTATTAGGACAATTTAGTAAGATAAGAACATATATTGTTGGACAAAAACTTATATACAAATTTCTACCGTAGAAATATTCATTTTTTTAAAATTCGTGGGTCTAAACCGGATAGGATCGGATTTGAGTATTTTTTTCCAAAATTCGCGCAGCTTGTAATTCAGTTTTTTTCGCTCCCAGGTATGTTGCAATTTGGGCAAATTCATGTTACTTTAAGGCAAAATGTGTGTTACAACCAGACTAAATGTTGTTTTCTACACATATTCATTTATTTTTGTAGAAGTAAATATTTTTCATGCAATTTAACACATGTATATGTTACATTGTATATGTAACACATATTTATTCTTAATAAAAATATCTTTTATCCTATAGTAACACATATATGCTCATATAATAACACAAATTGAGGAACAAATATGTGTTACAATTAGAGTAAATGTGTATTACTGCAAATGTATATTACAATTGGAGTAAATTTGTGTTACTGCAAATGTGTGTTAAATTTAGAGTAAATGTGTGTTCCAATTAGAGTAAGTGTATGTTACTGCAAATGTATGTTACAATTAGAGTAAATGTGTGTTACTGCAAATGTGTGTTACAATTAGAGTAAATGTGTATTACTGCAAGATCAAATATGTGTTACTGCATATACAAATATTTATTTATCCTTAGAAAAATATATATTATATTTTATATAATATATATAAGGTATTAAATGATATATTAGTATATGAATAACATATTATTAACATAAATCAACAAAGAGAATAAAAAATTATAAATTAAGTAACACATATTTATTCTTGCAAAAATACATATTTTCTTCATAGTTACTTGAAAAGTACAAAAAAATATTTTTTTAAGAATTAGTAACACAGATTTTGCCTAATTGTAACACACATTTGCCCAAATTGTAACATACCTGAGAGCTAAAAAATATGAAATTACAAGTTGCGTAAATTTTGAAAAGAATAGTCTAAATCTGATCCGACCCGATTTAGACCTACAAAATTTTCAAAAATAATATTTCTACAGTAAAAATTTCTACACAAGTGTTGCTCATTTTGTCGATTTCTTCTTGTTAAATTTCAACTCTATTTGCATCTCATCTCTCATTCAATAGTTCTGATATAGTATTCTTTATTTACACCTTGAATTAAGCTCGACTATGTTTAAAATGATATTTTTCGTCAAGTCACACTAAATCTAATTGACTGCGTATGTCCTTTAAAAAAAAAAAGTTTGACTGCGTATGTGGTGATCTTTTTTCTATAATATAAAGTCAAATAATTTATCATTTATTATTTTACTCATTAGCATCAGCACGTTTTTAATAACAAAATATTATATTTTGAAATTTTATGAGTGATTGACAATTTAATTTAAAAATCTAGAATTACTATCATTTGATTATATTATTACAAAAAATCGTGAAATTAATATAATAAAACAAAAAGGTTACAATATTTATTTTTTAATTTACCAAAAATTGGGATTATAATTTCTAATTTTAGTTCCCTGATTCCTCACTTAACCTTTAGATGTATTGGTTTAGAATTTCAAAATATTTTAAAAGATTTTTTTTTTTGATAAAATAGTTCGCAGATATTCAATCAGGATTTTATGACACTAAAAAAAAATATCAACTGGTATTTTCAAGTTTTTTTAAAGAGTTCATTCAAATTTATTGGAATTCATTCGAGGCTTTTTACTATTTAGAAGTAATTCATTGATATTAAAAAAAATATATAAAGATTTTAAAGAATTGTTGTGTTAGATGAATTTTAAAGAATTTTTTAGTGTATTTTATAAATACCAACAATCTCATCCAAACCTAATAAATTTTAAAGGATTGTTGTAACATGATTTGAATTAATATGTCATTAATGGTAAGTAATATATATATATATATATATATATATATATATATATACACATACAAAATAATAGAATAATGACAACTATATATGATAGAAGCATAATATTTTATGCACGATAATTATTCACGCGACACACACACACACATATATATATATATAACAACAACGAATAAAATGAACTATTTAATTAAAATTCTCAAGTTTTTCAGGAAATCAACGAAATTGTCTATATATTTACCATGCAACTCTCTATCTCTGAAAATTGCAGCAATTTCTTTAGCATTTTCTTTAGCAATTTCTAATTTAACCGGTGGACAAACCTTCATCTTTAACATTCTCGGTTAATAAATGACTATAATGTGATTCCTGTTTATAAGTATAGAATTTTAAATTTATGTGTCAAAATTAATGGGCTGAAAAATTTGTTTTATCTTGATTTATTGTGAAAATTTGAAGCAAAATAAATGAATCGGACAAAGTTTGTAGTTATTTTGAAAAATTATCGAACTTCCATAATTTAATTTATCAAACCAGGCTTCTAGATGGATTTTAAAGATTTGGATTAAGCCTAATTTGATTTGTTATGCTTTAGAAATTCAATTTAGATTTATTAGATTTCACAAGGTCCATTTCTATATATTAAATTTTATTAGACGCAATTTAATTTATTGAACTTTAAAAGTATATTTTAATTTATTGGGTTTTGCAGGTTTAATTTAATTTATTAATTATTTATCTATTTCCATTTTTTGTAATTCTCAATGAATAATAAATCTAATTTTTCTTTTAACACGTAAATTTTCACGTGTCACAATTTTAATGTGCTTACATATATAACTAATGTCTACGAAACATCCTCAAAACTCAAGATAACTCTTAATGACAAAAACTTGTATGAACTCGAATTTATCAGTTATCACTATCATGTGTATACATTATTATTATTATTATTATTATTATTATTATTATTATTATCATCATTATTATACTATCACTATTATGCATATACACTATCACTGTTAAAAAATTAAGTATATTTTTATAACAATGATAGTATATATGAATAATAGTGATAGTAATTATATATAACAGTGATACAAGTTAATGCGAACTCGAGTTCACAAAAGATTTACTTATTCTTAATATTGTATAATTTTGATTTAAATTTACAGACATTCAAAACTTGTTTTGTTATAGTTGTGCCAAGTGATAAAATAAAACTTTGCACACTATAAAAAAATATTAATTTATTTTGGGCTCTAAAAAAACTAAATAATTCTTGAGTCTCATGTCAAAGTTTAGTCCAAGACTTAGGCCCGGGCACAGCTCAGCTTATCACTCTTTTTTATTGTCTAATAATCAATTTTAATTTAAACTTTCTATTATACTCCCACTTATATAGACTAATAGCCTCCTTTTAAAATTCAATGTGCAATTTAATTATAAAATTTGTATTAATTAAACACTACACAAAAGTAAAGATTTTTCTTCCACTCATCAAAATCTAATTTTGAGAATATAATTACACTAACTTCATCTACTTCCCTAATAATAGAATGTGTTCATATCAATTAATTTCTCATAAATTATCTTAACATCTTCATTTAATTGGTTAAAAGTGTGTATTTCACGTTTTCATAAATATCCAATCAATTTCAATTTTATTAAAATTACATCAATTTCCCAACTAATACAATTTTGTCAATTTTTCTTTTCTTTTCAAATGCAATTTTCCTTAATCAAGAAAATGATAAAATACCTACTTTCATGGTATGAACGTCTAGGATAACTCCTTTCCCCTTTAATGTTTCAAATTTATGATCGTGATTGGGGTTGGATACATGTTTATTACCACCACCTTTCAATATAAGTGAATAAATTTTTAAAGTAATATATTAATACATATTGTAAAATTATTAGTTAAAAAATATATTTATTAAAATTTATATAAAAAAATAGCTAATTGGACCAATATAAATGTATCAAAATTATATAAGAAAAAATTGATACCAGAATTTCAAAAAATTCTTACACATCCAATTTATAGCTATATTTAACAGAACATGATTTTAAAACATGTTGTTAGCATGTGGTTTATTGAATTAAAAAAAAAAAATCAGTTATGAATAGCACTACCCTCTATCAACATAACATGTTGATGCACCTATTTTACTAAAAAAGGAAACCTTTAACTTCAAGTCATTGTTGCTTCTGAGGGAAAACATCTTGCGACATTACAACAGAAAGCTTTAGATAATTCTTTAACACAATTTTTTGTTTAATTTTTTTTTTTTAATGACTTGGCATCCTGTCTCAAAAGGCTTTAGATAATTCATGTAACAATATGATTCACAAAATTGACATTAATTAAAAATAGATTCTGTGCATAAAAAAAATATGCTTCTGTGCATGAAAAAATGTACTCTTGTGCAAATATTATGAACCAATTTATAAATATAATGAACTTTTCTGTTTCATTGCCTACACATTTTCTTATGACCCGGTATTAGGACCGACTAATTTGGAGACCAATCCAACGCCGGTTGAAATTAGAGCAAAACTCTGAATAAGAATCAAATTAACTACATAGTGAACTTTAAATAAAGAATTCAAGAGAATGAAATGCGAATTTAAACTTGGTACATCTATATAATATATATGTAAACTGAATGATCAACATTTTCATACTACATGTTGTTCAATGGTTTGGGTGTTTGATGATTCTTTGTAGAATGACTGTTCTAGCCCTGCGAATATCCCTGCTGCAATTATCAGCCTGCACTTCCAACTCCTCAATGTTCTTCATGAACACAACCAATCTCTCCTTAATATCTTCAACAGCAACCTTCACCGCCCCTTCATTGATCGCAAAATCAGCGCTGTTCAAGAGCGACTCGACCTCAATCTCCAACTTATGAACCAACGCCCGAATATTATCCAAGTCCTTGATGGTGATGTACGTACCCACGCTCATCGAGTTGATGATCTCCCTCTGCCCTCTCACAGCAGTCTCGTAGTTTTTGAGAAGTGAGTCGATCCATTTCCCCATCGAGCCCAATGGGATGGAGGTTGCAGCCGCCAGAGCAGCTGCCACGGGAGGTGCAGCCATAGCGGCAGCCACCACCGAGCAGATCAACACTGCAGCGAAAGTAGCTGCAAAGATGACAGTAGACACCTTTCTCCAAGAATGGATGTTTTTAAGTTTCTTATCGAGCTTGTTCTTCCTCGACTGCAACCTCTCCAGCATTGTGATTTGCTGTTTATAAACAGCATCGAAGATCTGAAAAAAATCTTCGGTGAAGGGATCCCCTGCATCCTTAAAACTCTTGAGCTCGTCCAATGTCTTCGAATACTTGACATTCCCTTCTACCTCGTCTTCCTCTTCAAACTGTTGGAGAGCAATGTGTATAAGCAACTGGCTGTCCCTAGCAGATTTCAGACATTTTTCCAACGATGTACAGAAATCGAGCATTTTGAGGCTGTTGTCGAAGTACTCCTCCACGAATTCAAACAATTCTTGATTCTTCCAAATGTCCTTCTTGCAATCTAGGATCACCTTAACAACTTCTTGGTTCATTTCGAGCAGACATTCTGTGATTTCTCTGAGGGAATCGAAGGAGAGTGCTCTGACTTCGACCCCAGAAGCAAGGGCAGTAATGACATTGTTGGTTCGAACTTGGAGTGTTGCATCAAACTTCTGCAAATCTGCATCGAGCTTACATGCTGTCTCGTAAGAGTTCAGCTCAGATGTGAATTGCAGATTGTTGATAGCAGTTGCAGCAGAAGTTTCCCCAGGGCTTTTGCTCATATGGCTTCCCATGGTCTCAAATACTTGTAATCTATACACTACAACACAACAAACACCTTACAAATGCTACGTTTACAGATCTACACACACACACACAATCAATCAGAATTCTTGATACTATTAATCAATCTAGCTAAGAAATTTGCAAACAGGAGCAATTTCTACAGAGAATATGGATCTAACACAGAAGCTTCAACTCGAAATTGACAAAATTAAACAAACCCCAGAAAGGTAAAAAGCGAAACAAAGCAACCTAAAATGGAACTAATCAATTCTTGAGCAAATGGATACCTACTTCATAGATTTCTTGACGAATGAGTATCAAACCCTCGATTAGACAGAAAGCGACTTCCTATTGTGAAAAAAAAAGAGACAACGGTGAGCAATTATATATAAATACAGAGTGAATGGGGGAAGAAGCTTAAAAGAGAATGGAAATGAGAAAACCGTTAAAGAGCCCAGAAAAAAATGAAGAAATAGCTTGCACGCATAGATTTATGCTGAAATCAGCAATAATAATTTCTTTGTGAAGAAGAAAGGATTTGCGATTCAACGCGTAAAAGAAACAGTGAAACTTCATCCCAAAGTGAGTCACATTTACCACATAATCAAAGCTTAACCTGATGAACACCGCCTGTGTGAAATGGGTGAAGATTGTTGCGGGCGACAATGGCGGACAATTAGAGCTTATGAAAAAGCAAGCGACCAACACTCTGCTGTGCACGAAAGATGCGACGCTCTTAGTGTTTCCCACGTTTCAACTAAATCATATTTTTGTCCATATTTATAGTATAGTATAGTATTACATCTTTTCTTGATCATTATTTTTAGAAATTATTATTCAATTTTATCCATATTTTATAATTAGAAATTGTTATTCAAATTTTATCCAAATAATATTTACACATCATATATCTACACATTATCATTATCATTAGGATTAGTCTTGGATGCATCAGTTACACGGTGCAACTCAAGTTCATTTTTTAAAAGTTATACAAAATACTAATGAAAAATTGCACATGTTATTACTGAAAAGTGTATCTTTCATAGTGTAACTTTTCAATAATAATTTGTGCAACTTTTCAGTTATAAACTGTATAACTTTTAAAAAATGAAGTAGAGTTACACCGTGTAACTAGTGCACAAAAAACTTACTCTTATCATTAATATTACATTTATACACTTTTTTTTTTTTAATATCCTACAATAATGAAAAGTGTTTGTTGAGGTAGACATGCTAGTATTACAGTCTATGCGGTAAAACATATATTAGTTGTACTTTTGTAGTAGTGAATAAAATGATTAGTATAGATTTTGAATATTTAATTTCTTAGCTTCTAACGTAAGTTAGTTGTATGTGTTGATTTTTAAGAGCATAAAATATCGTATAAACAATTTTATAATATAAAATTAATGTTATTAATTAATTTCGATAAATTCATATTTTACTCGCATGTGTCATTCTTATCTAATATTTTCTAAATATATACTTTATCTTTTAATGCTTACCATTTTGAAGACAATACAAATCTTTTAAATTATAATAGTGTAAATTTGTTGATAAAAAAGTGTAATAAAAGTAATAGATAGAGCAAAAAATATATTTTAGTAAAAATTTCCAAAAATAAAAATATATGCTAAATTTATTAGGAAACGTTTGTTTAGATAAAATATTAAATTTAGAGTGTATCATTTTAAATTAATTTATACACATTATGACATTAAGCAAATTATTTACTTTCTATTATACTCTTAATTAATTGTATTGAAATATATATAAATCTTCAAAGCCTTACTTTCTAAATTATTTTTAACAATTTTAAGAATAAATATTAAAAAATACATATTTAATTAATATGTAAAATTTCAAAACGTTCGTTTAATTTTTTTATTATTATAATGAATTGACAAACCATTATTTAATTTGAACTGGGAGAAGATGTGATAATTGATAAATTATAGGGCTTGCATCTTTTCTTCGTGCTCTTTTTTTATATCCCTTTTTATTTAAAATCAGATTATATAAACCACATTTTTATGCCTAAATTATGGGCATTTTTCATCATCAATCGTGACATGTGACTACTGACTAGCTAGCCTAAGTTTGTTCTTCTTGGCTTATTAGTTTTCTGATAAACATCATCTACAGTAATTTGAATAATCAGCTGATAAGCAATTAATTAATAAAATGTGTCAATAATGTTCTATTATAATGTAAGGGATTAAAGATTTATAAGCCATACAACTTTGCTTCATTTTGAATTTGGTCCTTTAAATTACACATTTTATTTTTGGTCCTATAAGTTTTAAAATATTTTGATTTTGGTTATTTTACAAATTTACAGAACCAAAATCAAAATATTTTTAAACTTATAGGACCAGAATCAAAATATGTAATTCATGTGGACTAAATTCAAAATTTTAACAAGTTATAGGATAAAAAAAACTTTAATCCCTTTAATGTAACCTCATTTAAAATAGGTGTCATGTCACCATGATACCATTTTGAGGTGTGTTTCTATAAATTTTAAGGTCTCATTTGATTCGTTAGATAAGTTAAGATAAATTAAATTATCTTATATAATTTGATATTTGATTTAATGGAAAAAAGTCCAAGATTAATAAAAAGTCCAAAATTAAAATTCAATTATCTTATGAATGGAAGATAATATTATCTTAGGGAAGAGGTATGATAATAATCCATTGTTTTTATCTTTACTAAAATACTCTCCTTATATTGAAAAGGAAAATCATAATTCACTTTATTTTTGTTTATGATATAGAGAGCAAAATTGTCAATTATATATGTTTTTATTATTAATCTTACAATCTAAACATTCAAAATGAAATTATCTTACACTACTAAATATCTTAATTCATCAATCCAAATATACTATTTAACTCCTAGATAATAATCTCTAGATTATAGTCTTGTCTAATCTATCTTGAGTTATTTATCTTATATATTTATTGAACCAAATGAACCCTAAGTTGAATTCTCATAAATAATTCATGAAATTGTTCAAATTTAAGCTATCATATATCAAGTAAAACTAAATATACATTTTCGGCTCATTTTTTACGGTTTCATTAATATCAAATAATGTTATGACTTTGTAATTTATTTAAAATGAAAAATATCCTCACTACTCGTGTCATTCACTAAAATTGACAATGATGAATGAAAAAAATTTGCGTGGGATGAACTAAGAAAAAGAAATGGTGACAAAGATTACAATATTTTTATAAAAAATAATCCCCATTTTTAATAAAAGTATAACTTTTAAAAAATTTGTTAATAAATTTATAATAAGATGTGATAATATATTCTTTTAGAAAAGTGATAGTTATTTTTACTAAAAATATCATCACTTTTTAAAAGTGATTTTTTAAATTAATAAGTAATAGTCATAAAACGGATTCATATAAAATTTATTCGTGATAAATAAAGTTGGATTATAATTTTAAAACGAGATCCAATACTACAGGGAAGAAAAAATATCCAACCAATGATTTTAAAACAAAAGCTGTATGTATGTCTGCGTTTCAATTAAGGCACAATACATCAAAAAATCTTCTAAATTATTAAATTTTATTTTAAAGTCCTTCAAATTATTTTTTATTAAATTTTTATTTAATTTATCGATTTTTATTCATTATGCCCATAAACTATATTTTTATTTAAAAAGCTCTTATAGTATATAAACTTTTGCTTCATTACACCTTTTTGACAATTTAAGAGAGACGTATATTTTTTGAAATTTTATTTAAATTAATTGATTTGTTATTTTTAATAGAAAATATTAAACTAATTCAGCAAAATTCGTAAATTTGTATTACCGGAGGTTTGAAAAGTTATGGACTTAAGGTATGTTCATTTTGGTTTAAGTGATTTTTTAAAATAAATATTTGAAATTCCCGAGTTTTTTAAGTTTATGAAATTTTTAAATCTATGTGTATTTTGAATTTTTGAGAATAAAATTTAACTTTATATCACATCGTGTAAGATTAAAGGATATTGAGGGAGATATAATAGAATGTGAGGAGATTTTTACAAGGATGATTCATGATAAACTTATCATTAAATTATTTTAAAGCATCAAATATATGATTGGGTGTACCAAAAACTCATCAAGTGTATCAAAATTTTGGATCAAAAAATCAACGAATAAATAAAATACCACGGATCTCAATTTTTGAGACTCCTAATGAAATTCTTGATATTCATGATTAAATATTTGACAATTTTAAATAATTTAATGATAATATTATTGTGAGTAATTTTTATACAAGATTTTACCATAAAATAATAGATATATTAGTGCTAAATATAAAATCTTGATAATCTCAAACTAAAAAGAATTTTAAACTTCAAATTTATAAAATCCAAAATACCGTAGCAGTCTACTGTGGCACAAGGTCGGGCGATGTCGGGACTTGAACGGACGTCGTCATTAAACGGGTTTGACTACGCAAAATTCATTGAGTGATGTTCAGAAATTGCACGATTTTAATGCAATATTTACTGTGAATTAAAGAAAGGAGAGATTCGCTCTTGTTTTATTATTACTATTTTAGGCCAACAAAAACTTATATGAAATGTAAAATGGTGCGAAAGATACTATACATATAAAAAATTTACGGATTTATGGCCGGGTCGTGTTGAATGTGGGTAATTTTTTAGAATTCTCACGCAATTACAATTTTCAAGTTTTCTGCTTCTAAATATGTTACTTTTTAGGCAAATGCATGTTACTTTAAGATAAAATGTGTGTTACAATCATACCAAAATATTATTTTATACATATATGATATATCACTTGTTTTTTGTAGAAATAACATTTTTTTTCATACAATGTAAGAACAAAATGTGTGTTATTATAAGAAAAAACATTACATTTTTATAAGTATATATTTATTTGTATATAAATAGTTATTTTATTTTATAATAACACATATAAAATAGTAAAAAGTGTGTTATTACATGAATCATTATATCTAGCTTTAAGGGATGATGATTAAATTTTAAAAAAAAAATTGTTCTTAAAAAAATACATTTTATTCTACAGTGGCATATGTTTGTCAATATAGTAACACAAACTGAGAAGCAAATATGTGTTACAATCTTAAAAAATATTGTTATTTTGCATATATTCATTTGTATTTATAGAATAAATAATTTTTAACATAATATAAGAGAAAAATCATGTGTGTTACTATAAGAAAACATATTGGTTTTTCATAAATATTTATTTATTTGTATAGACATATTATTTTTTATATAATAACATATACTCCCTCCGTCCATGAAACTTTTTCCCATTTCTTTGTGGGCACGAGATTTAATGAAAAGTAGTATTATATTAAAATGATAGATAAAGTAAGGGAAAAGTAAGAGTATTGTGGGGCCCAAAATTTTATTGTGAGTATAGGTTGTTTCCAAATAAGAAAATGGGAAAAAGTATTGTGGGGCCCAAAATTTTATTGTGAGTATAACAAAAAAGGAAAGTGGGAAATAATTTGGTGGACATAGGGAGTATAAAATAGTAAAAAGTGTGTTAATATATGAATCAATATACCTAGAATTAAAGGAATTATGATTAAATTAAAAAACACATATTCATTCTTATAAAAGTTCATTTTCTCTTGTAGTAATACATATTTGTCCATATTATAACACACATTTTCCTATATTGTAACACAAACTGGGGAGAAAATGTGTATTACTATTAGAGCAAATGTGTATTACAATCTTATGAAATGTTGTTCTTTTTATATATTTTCATTTATTTTTCATATAATACAAGAGCAAAATGTGTGTTACTATAAGAAAATATATTATTTTCTCATAAATATTTATGAAAAAATAATATTTTTTTATAGTAACACACATTTCTTATTAGATTGTATGAAAAAAAGTTATTTCTACAAAAACAAATGAATATACGTAAAGAAAAAAATATTTAATCTGATTGTAACACACATTTTGCTTAATAGTAACATGCATATAACATACCTGAGAGGGAAAAAATATGTAATTATAGTTGCGAGAATTTTGAAAAAACAATAAAAAAATTCGACCTGACCTGATTAAAGACCCGCGAATTTTTAATATTGTATGTTTCACACCGTGAAATATTTTACATGAGTGTGAGTCTTTTGGGCCAGCTTCTCTCCTATTAATGAAACATTCAAAACCAACCCCCCCCCCCCCCTTTCCTATCACCAAGGCATCTTAATTTCATAATCTTGGATTATCTCGTTGGAAAATAATGTTGAATCAATGAGAAAATATAAATTTAACATCTTATAAGTTATTTTAAAAAATTATACGATGTTATTTTTAAGGGTTAATTCTATATAAATACAATATTTTCTATTCAACTTTCAATTTAATCATGAGCTTCACGATTATTATAAAAAATCTCAACCTTTTAAAGAGTTTCAATTCGGTACACTTTTTTTTCCGGCCAGCAACTGGTGACGTGTCTCGCCAGAACGCATGAAATGTTGTCACGCTAGCGTACACGTGTGAAATTACTTTTTTATATTTTACTTTTTTTCCACATCATATCAAAACCTAAGATTTTTGGGCGATTTTGTTAATAATTTTGAGTGTCGTTTCAAGTCCCTCTTAAATATGGTGGAAAACATTTTTTTCCATGCTATTTCTCATTCAAAAAATGTTATTTCAGTATAAAATTTTGTTATCTTTTTATATATATAATATATATAATGTGGAAAAAATAAAATATAAAAAAATAATTTCATACACGTACGCCAACGTGACAACATTTCACGCGCTCCGACGAGACAAGTCATCAGTTGCTGGCCGAAAAAAAAAAGTGTATCAAATTGAAACTCTTTAAAAAGATGAATTTTTTTATAATAATCGTGAAGCTCAGGATTTAATTAAAAGTTAAGTAAAAGGTGGTGTATTTATATAGAATTAACCCTATTTTTAAATAGTTTTAAATTGTTAAAATATATAGCTAGTATAACTAATAATATTTTTATATAATTTATAATAATTTAAAAAAAAAAAATTAACTCAATGTAAAATATTTTTTTACATTGATGTAGTGATGTAGGAGGGTGATGGAGCCTGTAGTTAGATGTGTGGATAGAGATGGAAAAAAAATATCTCAATTTAACTTTTATAGTTTAAATGTCAAATACTTTATTTTATCAGACATTTGATGGTGCCTATGACACACTTAATGTGCAAAGTAACATTTGACAAAGTGACCAATGTGCAATGCATGTTAAAAAAGAGTAGCTGTATTTTAATTAAGATGTAAAATCAAACCAAGGAATAAGAATGATATTGTCGGCACATATTAATGTATTGTAGGGGTAAGCATTTGTTTATAATGGATCCTTTACCCTAATTCTCCAAAAATGCAACAATGGCCTGTCTGAAAAGAGTAGTTGTGTTCAAATCAAGAAATATCTTCTATACTCTTCAGGCTAAAGGATTAAACCAAAGTATTATAGAAATATCGACCCTAAAATTTGTAAAAATTATATCAACATTCATAAATTTAAAAAGTTACAATTTTAATACTTCCTCTTTTTCCCGCCCTCACACCCCTAATATACATGTCACTTCAAAAAAAGTAATAAATTTTTAATACATAAACTTAATAATAGAAATTGAACAAATTCTGCCTAAGTGATATTTCATATTTGTTATACTTATCAACTCACAAATATTTCCTCACATTGCATACCGAGATTTTTCAAAATTATCATTTTTTCTTATGGATACTATTCCAACATCGATATTGATGACCACGAAAAATGGAGACATTTCCAGATACTTTTATCCTGGATTAAACACAACTAAAAGCATTTGGCCCATGAAAACCCAAAGACACACACATATAGAGCTTATATCTAATACTAATACCACCAAAAAGTTACATCAGTGAAGCAGTACCCTTCCTTAATAGTGTACCGCAGCAAGGTACAGACTAACCCACAAAAAAGCGCTAAATGTTTCTTCCTTAATTTATCAAGATTTTTAAGAGAGTCCAAACTTGATAATTCACCAACAAAAAGACGATTCATCTCAACAGTGTTAGCTTCTCTTTGCTTAGAATGTGGCAGTAAGTTGGACATACAAATTAATACCTTAAAACTCATCACCCGGTCCATACACCTCATATCAGCTCCAAAATTAGGCTTCAATGTGCTTAGTTCACCATCAGAAATTTTGCAGCTACTTTGTGTACAGATACGCCAAGGTGAAAACAAAGAAACCCGTCATCTGCGTTATATTAACAAAGGCCCAAGTGATCATGTCAGGTAATTTGGGAAATTACTAATTACTACTAATTTATTAACAACACAAACTCAAATTCAAAGTAGGGCCAGACCCTGAAATCCGTCTGGAAACTTAAAACTATGTAAAGGTAAAAGCATGTACAAAAGCAGTTCAACTGCAAAAAAAGAGCAGAGAGATAATAATATTGAGATAGGAAGATACCATTGAAAATGATGCTCCATAATATGGATAAGCAGCAGGTATGAATCTTTCATACTCATTATGCCTGAACGGCCGGACTGGAATCTGTAGGTCAATCATCAGAGAAGAGCATTTAGGTTACTAACTAGACAGACAGTATATGCATCAGCACGAAACAAATCCTTCATTAGAAAAAAAGACTTAATTGCATAAAAAATCTCCACTTTTTTGTCAATTGTAATTTAATCTAAACTTTTATATTTTGGGAAAACAAATCATCACCCTTTTTACTTTTTTTGCAATTAAAACTTCAGACAAATTACTCCTTGCCCGAAAAATTATGTTGATATAAAAATTCGGGAAAATTATTTTTTTTGTTATGTAAGTTTACCTCTTTTTTATTTTGGTCCAACTAATTTTCAAATTTTAATTTTCATCCTGTAACTTTACCTCTATTTGATTTTAGTCCTATTAACTTTCAATTTTTTATTTTCGTCTTGTAACTATACCTCTTTTTTATTTGGTCCAATACATTTACCACTTTTATACATGAATGGGGGGTGTCACAGGACCAAAATCAAAAGGAGGTAAAGTTACAGGACAAAAATAAAAAATTGAAAGTTAATAGGACCTAAATGAAAAAAAAAGTAAAAGTACATGACGAAAATCAAAATTTGAAAGTTACTAGGACCAAAATAAAAAAGAGGTAAAATTACATGACGGAAAAAATGATTTTCCCTATAAATTCACAATAATCATCACAATATGCATCCATATCATTAAATATTTAATTTTAAAGTAAAATTAGTTAATATTATAAATTTGAATAAAAATTAACAGTACATATAGAAATTTTAAAATATTAGTCATATTTTTTAAATTTAAATATATTTAAAAATAATTAAAATTTATATTATTTTAAAAGAAACACGTAATTTATATTATTTAAATAAATTTTATATATATATATACATATATATAAATATTAAAAAGTATTAAAATTAAAAATACATATTTTTAAAAAAAAGATAAATGAAATATTTTTTAAAATTTTAAAATAATATATGTCAAGTACAATAAAATATTTAAATATCAACAATAACTCTAAATTTGAAAACTATAATTTAAAAATAAAAAGTACACATAAATTTGATTTTAAATACTTTTTAAAATTATACTCCTTCTGTCTCGAAATATTCTTCACACCTTTTTTAAATCACCCTCACAAATTCTAAAAAAGTGTAAAGACTATTTTGAGAAGGAAAGAATAATAATTATATAATTTAGAATCACAAATTTACATGAGCTTTTGAAATTTTAAGAAACATATATACTTTTTTATATTTAAAATAATATATATATATATAGTTATATATATAAATCTGAATAGCGTTAAATAAATATTTAATTTTTCAATATAATTTATATTAAATTCTAATATTTTTAAAAAATATTTTTTAAGGTTAAAAATATAATTAAATATTTTCATTTAAAAAATATAAATTTTTTTTTTTTGTTCGAATGTATTTAAATTTTAATTATAGTATTTATATAATTAATTTTTTTAATTATTTATTATGTTTTTAATTATTAAATGATACGAATATTTACTAGGACAATGATTGTGCATTTATTTGTACACATCAACTTCTAGGCAGAGGGCAAACTGTCTTAAGTTTGAATTGCAAAAAAAGTAAAGGTAGTGTTTTAATTATTTTGCCTAAATCCAAAAGTTTAAATTACAATTGCACTTTTTTAAAAGGTGGTGATTTAATATGAAATTATGTCAACAAAAAATGAAGGCAGTAAACTTTCAGAACGAAAATTCCATTAGTATGACCTAAGAAGGATTAGATAACTCGTGATGTTGAAGCATTGTCAACTTGTTATACTACATTGGTATACCAATAGAGCGCAATCTTCACTCAGATTCAAATTTCAATTCCCAAAGTTACTTAAGTTAATTGGGGGGGGGGGGGTAAATAGTGTATATCAGATCAAAAGTGAACTGATCAATAGAGTGAGAAAACATCAACAACATGGATTGGAAGTTTCAAATGTCCAAAAGCAATATAGTTAATAGGGAATTAGAAACATTCAGCTTAAGTATAGCCATAAAAGTATTCCGAACGCTTTATACTATAGTATTCATTTCTATAAATCATTAATGCAGTTCACTAAGGGCTATCAGCAAATTCATGAGATCAGTTTAAAAGAACAGCACATCACACTCACTATTTTCGACTTTACGGGGCATAGAGAGCTCGGGAAAAATTACAACTAAGTAAAAGGTCAAAGTAGATAATTTCCCAAGTGATGTTTGACCAAGAATTAACAAATAAGTAGAAAAATATTCAGGAAACAACAAAATTTCACAAATAGAACTTAAATGGGACAGGTAACAATTTATAAATACATGATCATAATACACAGAGAGAATACCTGTTTTGATAGACTTAAGCTAGTATATCCAAGTCTTTGGTACTCAACCTTGAACTGGAAAACACCATACACATCAGGAACCTTGAAAGATGTATAATAGCGGCCCTGTAGAGAATGGTGTAAAATGGTAAAATGTTAAGTTGGAATGACAAAAAAATTGTAGGCAAGTGGAGCATCAGTCAACCATAACAGCACCTTCTGATCAGTGGACAAGGTTTTCAGAACATAGGGGCTCATCATGTAAAATTGAATTTGCAGATCATCAGCCACATATGGTTCCCAACTCGTACCAGACCACTCATATACTTCTACGGAATAATCCTTCAACCAAGTTGTGTCAAAATAAATTTAGTCAAAATTTTAATCTGGTTTCTTCAATTTTTTTTGCTCTCGGTATGCAATAACCATTCAGGGAACAGAACATTACCAGTTCATCTTTGATTCTGTACATTGAGGGTTCATCTATTTCACCAACTTTATGATGTACTACATTGACAGCCTGGCAGAAATGAACATCTCCAAAATCAAAATTAGGAATGGCATAAAACATAACAAAAAGTACAGCTCTGAAAAGACCAAGGAGTAGATGATGAGCAATCGAAAATCCCTTACTGTAGGTAGTGATATTAATAGAAGTAGCAAAATACCAAGTCAAAATGGGAATTGGTAAACAGCATAATGTACAGATTGAGGCCATATACTGTAAGAACATCAGTAAAAGAGCAAACCTTCAAGTGGCCTCTTTCATGGAAAACCCATTTGCTAAGTTCAACCAAAAATTGCTCATTCCCACTTTTCTCATGTCTGTTGACCAAAAAATCTGGTTGTCACTTAATATCCGGAAATAGAAAGATTAATATTTTCACAAGAAGACCATATTAACACAATTGTAACAAGAATATATTTCTAATAACGCTATGATACCACATAAGACCCATACCCACAACCCTCCCTCCCCCTTTCCCTTCTTTTAAGTGGCTAAACTCAATTGACAGGATACAGGTCTCTTCTCTTGATGCAAAAATAATTTTATATTGATCTTAACTGTGTTTTAGTGGCAAATTTTTTACTCAAAGAGCCAGTTAATCATAATGTAGAGTATACTTAATATGCAAAAAATTACAAAAGCATTATGTACACCAGCTTTATGTAAATTTCTAACTTAAATACAGAACTGCAACTCACTCACTTGGTATCGCTTCCAGCTTTATGTACTCCAGATCGGAAAAACCTGAAATTAAACCAAATGTTGTCAACTTAATTACTGTGCAAGAAAAACTAGCATTACCTACTAACCTGTTGCTGAACATGCTGAGCGAGCCGGATATCAGAATCCGAGCATTGTTTCTTGCCTGAAAATCAAAGAAGCATAACTTCTGAGAAGATCTATCAAAGAAAATAGGTATCTTTAAATGATATCCCAATTGTTACAACCTCCAACATATAACCAAAGGTACCATTTCCCACCAAATTGTTCCCTTTGTTTTTCATTTATTCAATACACTTTAAAAGTTAATGCATGCACTCAAGGGTAGTTACAAAAGGCAAGCTTTGAGATTCGCTTTACTCGGGAATATATCATAAACCTTACTTCTCCTGGCAAAGGTTGTTTTAAACCTTGCCATAGAGTCCCAATAGTTCTAGACCAACTTCTGGCTAATCTGTATAGATCAGAAAAAACCATAGTCACTATGATAATTCGATCCTGAGTTCTAAGATCATAAAAATGAATATGAAGGCCGACATCCTTCACACTTTGACCACTTTGCAAATTTTTTACACATCAGTCATCACTTCTGGGGGATTACATTTGTTCAATCAGTTGAACGCTCAGTTTGAATATATCAAACTGTAACTTCAAGTCATGATTTCTTTCGACCCAAACCTGGTCTTGCACGTATTTATGAACTGAAGTGGCAACGTTGTAAAATGAGAGTTTGAAGGAGGAGAAACTAGTTGTATAAATTATACCAAATCAGCATTTAATGGTCCCAAAATATACTTGCTGCTTGAAAAATAAACAATGTGAATATCTTCAAGCAAAAATAGCAGAGAGGTCATTGATAGAGCAACTATGTGTGCAAAACGGCTTCCCACACATAATATAAGTCTAGCTTCCATTAAATAATGTTTTAATGGAGTTGGGTATGCTAAGAATGCATTGTCTTGAATAGTTAAAGAGTAGCATCTTGTAGGGTGAGGAATGCATGTTTCTCAAATAAAAAAAGTCAAGAAGATGACAAACTGAATTTTGTTAAGCTTCTAGGCAAGCAACCACACCCCATGTTTCGAAGCATTTGGCAAGTTTGGGGGGGGTCAGAGACTGAACTAAAGTACCTGCACAACCGAAACTAATGACATTGCCGAACCAGTCAAAGTGGGAGGATTTGATAACTTGGATTTTGGATTGGCTGAATATGCTGCTGGTGAAGCAGAGAGAACTTTTAGCACCTGAAATATAATGCAGCTGTTATAGTGATGACACAACAAGGTACTATCTTAAATCCTCGCATGCAGGTCCATGTTCAGTAAATGGAAAATTCATACCAAGTTATTTGCAGGATTTATTGAGTGACCAATTCCCTTAAATAGCACAGGAGCCTGAGGTAAATAAGACAAAAAAATATTCAGATTGCTGTGTCACCGGTTGAGGTGCAATAATTCCCTCGCAATTTTTTTTTTAAAAAAAGAGTATCCATGTGGGAGTAGCAAATATTAATCAAAATAATAAGATGTCTTCGGATAATTAACTTGGACAAAATAAATATTAATTGTTTGAAAGCTGTGGGAACCTAAGTGATCATTGGACATAAGAGAGCCTTCAAACCATCAGTGCATATAAACAAAGTTTTCCTGTTTTTAATTTTAATATCCGTTGAAGCAACTCGCAACCATAAAATATAGTTCACCAAACGATTGTCCGACTTCTTGAATGCAAAACAATGGTAAGTGTTAAAAAAGGAATATAATATGCTATAAAATCTAACAATTTATGTTGATCACTCTGGTCTACTGGGACTGGCTTTTCACCACAATAAGCAGAATAAAGATTAGTGGTGATCAATATTTGATGGATCAGTCCGGTGACCAGGCAAGAAAGGACAAAAGAAAAAAGTTACAAAGTTACCTCTATTCTCTTACTACCCAGAATAACCTCGGATTGAACTAAATCATCACTTGCGATCAATGTGTGATCCCCGTCTTCAGTCTCTGAAACTGCATAGCTCGTGTGATCAATTACCAAAGCTGCTGGATCCTAAAATTACACCATACAAAACATAAGACGTTTTCACGAAACAACATTTTAGCCGATAGGAAGAGCACAAATAGATGCTAGAAAGCCAGAACGTCACAAGAAATTTTACCTCATCGAAGTCAACCCCACACTCAACAGCTATCTCTCGGATCAATTCAGAAGACGATACATCAGCAGCCATAATCAAATCATGACCAGAATCAACAAATTCGAGCAAAGATGCAGCATCAATGGACCCGCCAAACCCTAATTTTGCACCAAACAGAAGTATGTAAAATTATTAACACAACAAGCCAGTGCAAACATCATCAGTCTCTAACAAACCGGCGAGTAAATCCTCGATATATTCATGCAGAAAACGGAACTCCAGCTTTTTGTAAAACAAATGAATTTCACACTCAAGTGAGTGTGTACTGTATTCACTTACGATCGGTCGAAGGGGAGAAGAGAATGACAGCATCGTATAAATACTGTCCATATCTCTGCAAGGCGAGTTTGGGATCATCAGCAAGCTTGAAATCAAGATTCAATCCCCGGATTTCGAGCGACTTGAAGAAGATAGAATGCGACGACTTAATCGCGAAATCATCGAGCAGGACCAAAACCCGGCGATCTGTGGGATTTTCCTCAGAGAATGCGGCGCATATAATCGCTAATAACGGAAGAGAAACCAAGATAATCCATGGAGATTTGCGGAGCATTGCGTTCGATGTATGAGTTTTCAGAAATGTCCGGCTCAGTGTGTGTGTGGGTTTGATCCGCTCCTAAACCCCATCGTCGAAAAATCTAGCAAGTCAATGAGTAAATTAGGCGAAACGAAACTGACCGGATTTACATTGAATGTTAATAGTATTATTTTGAAATAATTCCAAAGTGATACTATTTGGTCACCCGTAAACTCGAATTCACATAAATTTGTATCACTATTATGTATAATTATTATTATTATTATAAAAATATGCTTGATTTTTTAATTAAAATAGTTTATATACATAATAGTGATATTGAATATACATAATTGAAATAGTGTATATACATGAAAGTGATAATTAATAAAACCGTGTTTACCATGAACTCGAGTTCATACAAATTTTTGTCAATTAAAATTACGTCATGATGCATTTAGTTGTGTCAAATGCAAATGAATACATTTTGGTAACTCCATTTAAAAGTTAAAAAGTATAAAGGGTGTGTTTGCAACTGATTAAAAAAGTGAAGAATCACTTTTTTGGGAAGTTGGTGAGACCCAACTTATCCCAAGAAAAAGTGATTCTACACTTTTTTAATCTCTTGCAAACACACCCAAAGTAGTATTGTCAAATTCGTATAGAGACTAAACTATGTAAAAAAGGGGAGAGTGTAACATGAAAGTAGCTATTGTCAAATCCATTTGAAGAAAGTGGGTAGAAATGCAAACATGGTAGCAGACATGTTGGCACACCAAGGTTTGCAATCGCAGGCGGCAATCCAACAGATGGAGAACCCTATAGATGGTGTTTTGTAATGTTTATTGTTGGAGAATAGTTAGATCTACTCGAGTCTTTTCGGAAAAAAATAAAGGTGATTCTGAGGAGGTATTGATGTATTTCTACATTCAATTTTGTATTAATTGAGAGTGATATAATTCTATGTATTAACATGCATAAACATTTAAGACAATGTGTCTCTTTATAAGTTACCTTCTTCTTCTTTTTTTCTATTACCAACCTCTGTCAACTAAAGAATGTATTTTAGTACACAAGCAAGTAAAATGTGATACTATCTAGTTACATGTTGTAATGTGACATGACAGTAGTCTCTCATGAGTCATGATATGTATCGTGCTTACTTACCCCTAACTAGGATAATTATCCTTACTTAATTGAATAATTATCTAGTTTACAGGGATGATCGGTCATATAACCATTGGATGTTCACCATGAGTTATTACTGTTGTGGCATCTTTTGTCACATGTTTGATTCATGGGTTGCTGCTCTTTAGGCGATCAACATCTTGCTCGGTAAGTCCGCTTCCTTTAGCTAATTTATCTTATGAACCTTATTTTACTTTATGAGTGCATTAGACAATAAGATGGATTGTGACCTTGAGCTGATCACCTAGTATTACCTTTGTTTATCATGATAATTATTTATTTTATTCTAAACCTGATTAAGTTAATCGTCATATCAACGATTGCCCTCTAGTTTGTCTCTATATTGGAGTTAGTCGATCTGTTAGGGGCGGACTAATTAGAATCTAGAGGGTTATTTTCTCAACAATGAGCTTTCATTATATCGCTTCATCTAACGGCATGTACTGATTTTCCGGATCGTGATATCATTTGGTTGAGTGATGACAGCGCATTTTGCAATTTGCATATTCAAACAAGGGGATGCGCCCTATTTTTTTAGAATAGATGGATGTCTACTTTTGTTATTTGCAAATAAATCCCTATTTTCCCTTTCTTATAAATATGGATTGTTCTTCATTTTCTCTATTTTTGCTTCACACAAATTCAAATCAGCTCTTCTTTGATATCTAATTCTTTAGTGCATCTATTCTCAAATTGTATTGTCATTACTTGATTTCCAACCATTGTCCTTTTTTCAAGGCATTTTTTGTTTTTATATCTACATCTCATTTCTCCTAAACACTAATCTCTAGCTTTTTCTTCTTATCTTCATCGCCACCGCCATTCTCGTCACCATTCCTACTATTATGATGTCACTTTCTTAATCATTCTATATTCCTCATTCTAATACCTACACTCTTATGTCATCAAACTTTTTGAGTCCTGATTCCAATAACTTGTTCAATTAGTGTAACCTAGAGAAGCATTTGACTGTACATAAATCAAAGGAGATCGCTAACTTCGTCATTCATTCTTTAGAGGAGGAATCTGCCCAACCTCTGGTAAGATCGCTGAAGCCGTTCCTGGTTGGTCCTCTAAAGGAACAGACTCGGATCTGGGTGAGTTGGACGATAGCGAGATCAACTAGAAATACCTTAAGAATATCAACTTTCTGATCAACAAGCCCATATAGATACAAAATCTGAATGTTGTCGAGCACGATGAAGACTATACTTTCTATGTTGAGTAGTACAATGGCTAATTCCCTCGTCCCCGTATACAAAGGGCGAGCAATAAGCAATTGATTTAGGGCAAGAAAGACTCGCAACATGATCCGTGTGGAAGAGTTGGCCAAGATTCAGGCCAATTTTCAAAATTCCCTTGGGCATTCACATGCGGGCACTGTTGATAACCCTTTTTGTAATATAAGTTATGTAGCTAATTTAAACAAATCATATAAAAAATTAAATGATATTGAGAGTAAATATGGTTAGGAAATTGAGATGGTTAAAAGTAAGAATAATTCTGGTTTTTTTTTTTTTTTTGTAATGATGAAGTATTATGTTTTCCTAATGAAGATTACACATATTTATACTACCTTTACAAGTAGGAGGTGACACTCTTTTAGACCACCATTATTAAGATAATGACATGTGTCCTTTTAAGATAACACTAATTTGAGGCCTCAACAATTAAGTAAATTCTAATCTATGTAGTTTGTCGTCTGGGCCCTCCGGTGATTTGGAATTGTCTCTACTTTTTGGTTATCATAAGTGCATGGTGATGTGTGCAATGGTCGAGCTGCTTCAGTTGGTCATCTTTCCCGAAGGATGTGGGGCGAGGAACTAAATGACAAAGTTGCTCGCCCCTCCATCATTTGACTTTGGGACTAGCCTTTGACTTCAGTTAACTTTGTTGGGACGAATGCTTATTTTGATTAGATTCCAAAATCCTTGATAAATTGTCTGAGCCTCAGTTATGACCCTTATCAGTCATGTTTAAGTCTTTTGTTCATTGGGAATCAACTGAGGGGAAACTAGCTAAAGAAGCATTGCTTCAAGCTTGAAGACTCAAAAGGTATTCCATACCTGAAGTGAAAACCTAGCCTTTCTAAGCTAACTAGCATCAGATCAAGATGAAGAGTGACGACCCTAAGGTCCACCCTAGACTCAGTAGGATGGAGTCAGGCTACGTGGGTATTTGGGTTACTTGTATTAGGAGACAAGTAAAAGACTGCAAAAGAAATGTTCAACTAAGTCATTTGTTCGAACATCAGAGATCCTCTACAGGTGCTGATCAGATACGACAAAGTCTTAATCGAAGTCTGATTTCTAAGTTTGTATCAAAACCTAAGCACTAGAGCCAATAAGAAGATGACACATATGTACATAACTGATGTTGACACCTGATACCGTCTAAAAAAGTATACGGCACGCAGAACAACTTTATCACCAAACAAGCATGGAATAAAGATATCGTACAAGTTTATTATTGTTTGTTACTCCTATAATAGCAAGGCTAGAACATATCTTCCAACATATAATTTTTCAAAGCTGACTATAAATACAGAAAGTCTTGCACAAAAAAAAAAAGGTAATGAGAAATTTCTAAATCGAGATTAACCTAGACCTTTATTGCGTTCAAAGCTCAACCATTAAAAAGCACTCCACAATTTGTTCAAAATTTCCTAGTGTTTAGTGAAATAGAGCCATTCTAATTGAGAGCTCATTGTAATATCCTAAACTTAGAGAGATTGTTTAAGCCCCAGTGTATGGTTTGTCTTGTAAAGGCTGGTTGTCAATAGTACCTTCAGAGACATGATGGAGGACTGTATACCATTTGGAGAAAAATCGTGATATTTGGAAAAGATTTCAGATAAATACTTCCAATAGTACTTAAGGTTACCTAACATTAGACAATATAAGTGAAAGTCTGACATTATCTTACTTATGCTTTGCAATGACAACACTTTTGCTTAATATAAACACGATTACAGTCGGAGATCCAAAATTTGCTTAATATTTATTCAGAATAGGAAACATGACAGAACACACAATAAGTGGTGACTTTGTCAAAGTATTAAAATAAATAGTTATTCCTTTGAAGGATAATATTAATGTGGAATTTTTTCTTATTCGACCAATCCACTTGAAAATGGAGAAGAATGTTGGATCATCTGAGTACATACACCAAGAGCCATTTTATCGATCAAGAATGAGTACGTTAATGAAATAAATAAAGAAAATGATCAAGAAATTTACAAGATAAAGAAAAGAGTACGTCAACTACGGCATAACTATGGATGACACAGGGAACCACTACCACGAAATATTTCTCAACACTTTGGTGCTTAACAAAATTTCTCCCCCTATTATTTATTCTTTAGAGAAAACTGTCCAATCATGTTGTTGAGAAATTTAAACCCAACAATAATCATCATTTCACGAGATATATGACTCACACCGAGATTGCAATTGGAGAATAGATGAAAAAATATGTATATTCATTCCACACAATATTTTGAGCCCAGTGAATGACGGAGTTTACCCGTTCAAATTTATTAGAATACAATTTTTAGTTCAAAATTGTTTTGCAATGACAATAATAAAGCTCAAGGGCAAACACTTTAGAAAGTTGGAGTGTATATTCTAGAATATACATTTTCTCATGTGTTGGAAGAATTTCTTAATTATGTTGTTTATGTGGCTGATTATCCTTTGAATTATCCCAAACTATAATCAAAGTTGGATAGTTGAATAGATTTAATAGTGAGAGAAAGTAGAGAGAGACTTATTTTGTGGATTAATGAACTTAGAGAGAGAAATGAAGATACAAGTGACCTATTTATATATTTGCATGTTGTGAGGTGACATGTTTTTAAGCCTAAATGGCCTAATTAACTGACAAGTGTCCTTAACACATGTCACTTTGCTACCTCTTATACTCTAATTACATTGTTTTCTTCCTACTACATAGCTACTGAAGACCTACTTAGCTACTGTTGTCTGCTCCGAGTGAGGCGAGCTTCTCTACCTTGTGCTATTCCGAGGTCAGATGTTTGTAGTAAGGAGTGATCTCTTGTCCACAGCACTGTGCGAGCTCTCTCTCTCTCTCTGTTGTGTTGACTGGTCAATGGATGATGAGTAGCTTTTGCCACCTGGAGCGAGCTATTGACGAGCTATTAAGCCTTGAGTTTTTTAAGTATGTTAACTTTCCCTAACAAGCCAGCTTCAGTTCGCCTATCAACATCATAGACAATTGTATGTCGCCCTTTTCAGAGGTATTTCTATAGACTATATAGGATTCAAAAGTGTTGATCAAAATAAAGGGTAGATTTCAGACAAAATATATATTGTTTCAGAGAATTCTAATGTAACAAAAAAATATTTTACAAATATTAAAATATATTTATGGCTTATAAGTTAAACACATTAACATAAAATAACTAATGTCATAGAGTCCTTAACAAATAACTTTTACAAACGAAGATTTTTAAACATTGAACAAGAAATTTTTAATTTAATATTAAAACAACCAATTTATTTTAAAATGTTTAGAGAGTAAAAACATTCATTCTTTTTTTTTTTGGATTTGTAAAATTTCATTAACATATCATGTATACAATACATCATTTCTTTCTAAAGGCCAAAAAACTTTTAAACAAGATTTTGACAACACAAAAACTTTATGACCAATATATAAAGTAGATGAAAAGAAATAACTATTATCACAAAATTATTAACAACAGACAACAAACGTGTTATTTAACTAGTTTGTTAACAAACTTTGACTCTTTAGTCAATATAAGATTGTGATTATTAACACCCAATATTTTTTTATTTATTTTTTTATCTCAATTGATTATTGTATGATCCATATTAGTCATTTTTAAAAATTATATAATAAACATTATTTTTACTATTTTATATCTTACACAAAAATTTAGGCTCCATTTGGATGGATGTATTTGAAAATGAATGAATTTAAAAAAAAATACATGTAAGAAAGCATACATTTTAAGTTAGGAATTATAAAGAGATGAGAGAGAATGAAAAAAGTAAGGAAAATGAGAGATGGAAATGAGTAGATGGGAGAGATTTCAAATGACATGAGTTTGAAGATGATTTAAAATTCTTCAATTTTAAACATAAAATGAAATCTAAGTATTTGTAAATTAATAGAGAGGATTGTTATTTATGTGAAATCCATAGATTTCAAATCCACTCATCCAAATGAAGCTTAGAGGTTTTATAATTCACTTTAAACCCCTTCTCCGCCATCCCTTCTAAGTAGCACAAAACAAACCTAGCATATGAATAACCCCTAAACATCATTTTGACTTCTAAAAGAAAATTGTTCATTCACATTTACAAAAATAAATGTACAAGAAATGTTCGACACTAGTCTACTGAACATATCAATTAATCAATCGTATTGGCTGAACAAAGTAAACTATGTGTATATGTCTCATTTGCTGAGCCACAATGACAATAATTTTTTTTAATTAAAATTTGATTGAATGAGATTTATCTTATATAACTCAAAATCTTGTTTCTTTTCCTCATGTTTGATCACCAAATTGTTTATATTGTCATTAAGAGGTTGTAGAGTTTATAAACATGAAAAAAAAATGTAATTAACAACAACAAGGGATCAACGTTAGAGTTCAGAATGAAGACTTGACACTATAATGTGGACACAAACAAACGATATAAAAGAGTAGAGATTAAGATGTAAATTCATTTTTCAATTAAAAATGATACTTATGTCATTTTAATGAGTGTACACCGTAATTGTCCAAATGATAATAGTCCTGACTTTGTAATAATGAGTACAATCACATGTTAGAGATTCATCTCACGACAATGTTATACATTTTTCGTCTTACAAGAAGATGCCAAAAGAAAAAAAATAACAATATTCTTAAATATACCAACCGCCAATTTAACAAATACATTCAAAGCATTAGTGTCTTTCAAAATATGAAACAATGAAATTCAAAAAATACGATTTACTAAATACTACTAAAGATTACATAAAAATCCAAAACTAACCAAAATCTGAATAAATATACAAATCTTAAGAGCATTCTAGGTTTAGTTGATTTTTTGTGCAAAGTAATTCCATTCGAAATATGAAATATTATTTTTAAAAAATAATATTTAATTTACGAGTAAGTCTTGGTGCACTCAACTCTCACTCTCAATCAATCTTCGCCTGATAAATCTTCAAGACATACAATCTTGTATGAGTGGGAAAGAAGCTGCTCAGACATATCTCATCTCCAAATCTTGACACACAGTTTAGAAAATTGGCTCCCACCTTTATTTTGATCAACGCCACTTCATAATCACCATCAACAGCGGTGAAAATGGATTCTGGCAATTCGTGTGCAAAATTGTGCAGAGGCACGTGAGATAGAACCAATGAATTGACAATTTGAGTTTATGGATGTATGGTAATCACTCTATTTATCATCTTGCCAACAAACTAATTGTGAAAGCAATGGAATTTGGTGCTGTTGATCTCCATTTTTGTATTTGTTACTACCTCCGTTCCCTAAAACTTTGCGGTATTTTTGGGGGTACGGTTTTTAAGGAAAAGTGTAATGAATAGAATGTGTATGGTGGAGATTGTGAGGTAAAGATTTTAAAGGTGTAGATTTAAAGGAATATTTCCATTTTGGGGGTGTGCAAACTTTTGTGGGACAATCTAAAAAGGAAAGTATGCAAACTTTCGTGGGACGAAGGTAGTATTTGAATTACCATACGAGGTGCTTGGATCTGACACCTTTAACCGGTTATGGTGGCCGTGGTAGCTTCGAATTTCCATTTCGGTGAGATTGTGGTGGTGCTGTGACAATGAGAACAGAGGATGGCTGTAATTTTGTGGCGGCTTCCTCATCAAGGTGGTGATCTTTCTTCTTCATCAACCTGGTTTTTGTTAATTGTGGTTGGCTTCAAGGCGATGGTGGAGAGTGGAGCTTCAAACATGCTTCAATGGCAGCCATAGTTGCTTATGTTGGTTTTACAACAACCATCATTTCAACATCTTTGAAGATTGACTAATTGACAAATGTCTGAAGAACAACTGAGTAATATTATATACTATATTCAATAGTACCGTAAATATTAATAAGTTATACTGCAAAAACAACTTAGTAATACTTAAAGAACAATTTACTGATGTATAAAGAACTATTTAACAATACCCGAAAAATAATTTAGTACTACCCTAAGAACAACCCACAAATATATTGAATAAAATAATTTTTATTAAAAGAAACAAATAATATCTCTGAATTATAAGCTTTAACTGCATTTTTTAACAATCAAAATATAATGATCTTGAGCGAGAAAAAGCCGAAAACTTCATAAGATTTAGTATTTGTTTTATTAGATTGCAATCTACCTTCCATCATTATTATTTTTAATTAAGAGCAAAGAACAGAATACATTAGTAAAATTAGAGCAAATTAAAGTATGAAACCATTATAATTCTAAGTAATATCGGAAGAATAATTTATAAATACCAAAAAAATAATTTAATAATACCCAAAGAACAAATCATTAATAACTCAATTATAAAAAAACACAATGCAACATGTATTGTGTGTTTTAACAAAATCAAAATTAAACTTAAAATTCAAATGCGCACCAAGTGCATCCAAATTTTTATGTTAAATTATATAAATTATTCTTCACAACATTGAATCATAATACTTCATTTGCTAAAACGTACTATTTCATAAAAGTAATTTCATGCGTCTTTATCTAATCACAATTGCAAACAGATGAGATTGTTTATATTGAAAATTATAAATTAATTATACTAAAAATTTACATTATTATTAATTTTCAGTGTAATTTTTTTAATATAATTAAATTTAATTTTTCAATATAAATAACCTCATTTATTGAATGATTACAACACTTCATTTTACATAAGTTTTTATCTGATTTTAATCACCAACGTGTAAAATATAATTCACACAAGTTTTTATTAACATAGATATGCATTTTCTCAAATTTGCTAAAATTGAACTTCCAACTCTCCCATTAAAAGAAAAATCAGAAAAGCGCTCCCACGACCACCCCTCAAAATTCTCACGCACTCGCGCGCACACACACAAGCTCCCCTTCAACAATTCGTTTCTCAAATTCCTGCGGCGGTTTCCGCGAGCGTCCGCCGCTGTAGAACTGTATCTCTCTCTCCCCCACTCTCGAGGCTAAGGGGATTATTTTTTTGATTTTTTTTTTTTTGTTCAGGCTATCGAATAGTTTCTGTTTTTTAATCGTCTGGGCATGACGTTTTGGCGAATTTATGTTGCTAAAAGGTATGAATTTTTATATGTGCTTCCGCTTACGGAATTTGCGTTTGGTCTATCAGATCGGGCGTTTACTGTTTGATAATAATTGTAATTATAGTTGGTGTGGTGACCTGCATGAGTGATTACAAGGGTTTAAAGATAGCTTCGAACTGTTATTTTCATTTGTTGAGATTGCTGAGAATGGAGTGCTGATATACTGAATTCTGTCATGGCGTTCAGTTTTCCAAGAGTCGATGTGCGTTTTTGAAGTCTGTTAACATTGGTGGAGGTTGAAGAAATTTTGCCTGAACGGGAGGCAAATCACGGATGTGGACAAATATCTTCAAAATCGTAAGTTGTTGTAGTTGTATTCTCTTACAGAATCCCTCTATTTAATTTTACATCCAGTTGCACACAGTAAATATCTTGCTTAACTCTTGCACTATAATTTTGCCGCTTAGTATGCATTCTATTGTTATTTTCTACTCTAGTCTGAATGTGTAACCATATGCACATGTTTTTTGTTGATCTACTATGTCGCTTGATATTGAGTAAGTTGGCCACCACTGCTACATATTATAACTCCAAGCATTCTTTGGGGAGAGGGGGGGCTCAGATTTTTTTTGTCGAAACAAGAAGTATTATTACTTACCATTAATTTAATTACAGACATGTGCGCTCATATGTATATCTCAATAATCGTACTTGGAAGTTAGAAATAATTTCGAAAAATTTCAATATAAAGTTAAGCAGCACCGGATGGGTTGAACTTGAATATGTTAGTGGTGGACTCCTATGGTCCCACCTAATTTGTGTACTTCCCGGTCCTACATTAGTTTAAAAAGTAATTTTTGTCGTTTTGTTGAAAATTTATCGTCGTTGGCTGTAAGTGTATGCCATTTCTGTTCAGTTCCACCTGTCCATAAAGCCAGCTATTTACCACTTAATTTTGCCCTGTTTCCAGTGGCTGTGAGATCTGCTACTGATCTAGGCATGTTGCAAACAATAATCCATTCCCAAGAAAGATTATAAATATTTCCCTTGTGCATCGGTTTGGCGTGTTATCTTTGTTTAACTTTCTCGTTTTACGAGTAGGATTTTCCTATTGAGTTTCGTTAGTGATGATATCATTTTGTATAAAATTTGTCTATGATGGAGATTTATGTGACATTAGCATTCCATTTCATATTCATCTATTGAAATATGTAATAATTTGTTCAAACCTTTTTCCAGGGTGGTTTGCATCAGATATCATGGTTTCAGTTTCTTCCAAACGAATTTGATTTCAGCACGCTGCCTGATAAGAGGTTTGGTCTTAATCTTTTGTTGCCAACATTATTGAATTAATTGAAAGGATACCTTGTAAGGTCTTTCAGTGTATTAATTAGCTTGATCAATTAATTTGTCGTGTTAAGTTAACATTGTTGTGTTAACTCTTAACATACCAGTCTACCTTACAGTTCGTCTGAGCATGTTCATTGAATAAGGAATGACCTTTTTTTTTGGGAATGAATAAGGAACAAATCAACTGCATGAATTGAGGATATGATCATTAGATTTCATGATGAATCTAAATGTGGTTGTTTGTCTAATGCTTTATTTATTTATTTGTTCAGTTTAAATCCTTGCTAGCCTTAGTCTTCTGTATTCCTTTTTGGTTGATCATATGTTTTTGTCTATGCCTTTATGGAACCAATTGGATATGCATATTGGGTTAAGGTATTCTCTAATTAATCTCTTTGTGCTCATATCTGCAAAGTGCGAAAGCGGATCAGAAAGATGCAGCAACATCAACAGTGCTTTCAGCACATCTGCAGCTGCAGCAGGAAGGGTTTCTCAGCGCATGGACAAATTCTTTTGTTGGACCCTGGGACCCTTCACAGGGTCTGCACAATCCTGGTAGATATTACATGTAGCATTATGAAACAATAGGTATTGTTTCTTACTGCTCCCTGCTTGTCTTACTGCATAGATGAAAAGATCAAACTTTGGCTTTTTCTTCCGGGTCAATATTCCTCTGTCGCGGAAAAGGCACAGAAGGCTGTTGCTAGATTGAGAGGTACATTTTCTTCAGTAATGACCTTATTTAAAGTAAATTATATCTTTAACTTTTCCCTATCATTAATATATATAGTTCTGGATATTTTAAGGATGGATTTGATTGCTAACTTTAAATTATAATTTTCCATATCAGTTCTTGCTTCTGGGCTTTGGGTTGCTCCTGGTGACTCAGAAGAAGTTGCAGCTGCCATATCGCAGGCTTTAAGAAACTGTATAGAAAGGTTATGCCATATGTTTCTCTGATTAGTTGTCACAGTAATCCTTAGCTAACAGTTCTTTTATTTCTTTTGACAGAGCTCTTAGAGGACTTTCATATGTACGCTTTGGTGATGCATTTTCGAAGTATCACCCATTCACACAAAATGAAGAATTATTCAGGTTTGTTTTCAGAAATCATGTTTGTTCTAGTTTTTTTTGTCTGAAATTGGAAAGTTCTGCTTTTTGTATTTTATATAGTAGGTCTAAAGCTTCCTTATTTTTAATAAATTTCACCCACATTAGGGAAGCAATTAGATGGACAGATTTTAGTTGCAGGATAGTGAACTGGCTTTTCAATGGTTATTTTCTTGTTGTTTTAGAATAAACTAATTTGGACAGTACTATTACATATTACTTTTGTTGGTGTTTTGTAGGAGGGGTCAGCCTGTGGCAGAGTTTATCTTTGCAGCAACAGAAGAAACAATATTCGTTCATGTTATTATATCTTCTAAGTTAGTATCTCTTGCACCTTCAAACTTTTTAAATTTATCTGGACTTTTAAATGTCTCATGGACACTGTTGTAGTGTCTGTATTTGGTCTGGAGTCTAGTCAGTTGATTCCATACCCACTCTTTAAACTTAGAAGTATAATTTTGTTGCTCACTTTTAGGCATGTTCGAGCGCTTTCAAGTGGTGACATAGAACCATTTTTCAACAGTTCTCTTGGGCGGCCCCATGACCGAATCTCAGGTCTGTTTTGGTACAATCTCTGTTTTATGCTGTTGGCAATCTTTCACTAGGGATGTCTTCCATTTGTTTTTGTTGTGTATGAGTTAGCAAAGCTCAAGTAAATAGATTAGCTGAGTTCATTTCTTTGATGCCTTTATATTAAATGTTCCAAAAGGGAGGGAGGAATCTTACCAGTCAATTTAGTTTTGTTCAAGTCTGATTCAGGAATCATGAGTGTGTACTTCTCTTGAGATTATAAAAGAGTGGAGTGAGAGAGAGGTAAAGGGAGAGAGGAATCTACAATCAATTTATTTTTGCATGAGAGAGAAGCAACCCTTATGTGCAATGTTTTGTGCACTTTGAAAGCATCTGAGCTTCACTGAGATGGGTTCAGAGAAGCTGATTTTTATTTCTATGCGCAGTTCAAATATATCAAGCTACCATGTTCTTTGCAGCCTGAATATTATGTACTCAACCCCTGATATTTAGTGGTGATGCTTACTTTTGCAGTTGTTGTCTCCCCTCATGGAATGCATGGGAAGCTTACAGGATATTGTCCTGGTGATCTTGTGAAGCAAGTGTATCTGAGGTTGGTGAACTACTCTTCTACGTGTATTCCACATGTGCCTTGCTCTTATTGTTGTAGTTTCTTCAAATTCTTCTGCTTGTTACATTTGAAGCCCTTCGTGCATAATACGTATTTCTCCAGTCATTTTAAATTTAAGATTTAAGGTTGGTGTTTTGTTTATTTTACATGTGTATGTATTTGGACAGCTCTGGGAAGTTTAGAGGTTCAAATGGAATTGTAGGTCTTCCCTACCACCATGTTGCTCAAGGGTCTGGACAACCTGCTCAACTAAGGGGGCAAAACTGCTTTGTTGAAGTGACCCTTGGTTGCCATGACAAGATGGAGCGGAAAAATGTGAACTTGCTTAACAACTTTTCTCAGCTTAATGGGACTGATTCCCCAGCTGCTGGACTATGCACTCAGAGGCGGCCTTCAGGAAAACTTCCAGTTTGTGAGAAAATGTTTGTTTATCCAACCGAGGCTGTCCTTGTTCCTGTTATGCAGACGTCATTTGCCAGATCATCCCTGAAGAGGTAGTACAATAAGTAATGCAGTATGGAAAATTCCGAGTGCATAGTCTTTTGCTGACTAGTGGCATGCTATTATGTAACATCGTGGTAAATTTATCTTGCATATAAGTCTTGTGGCTGTAATTTCCTTAAATATAATAAAATTAGTCTCATAAAGTTTATATATAGCCCTATCTGCATAATGATGGGAAGGGAGGAAATGAGTGAAAAGAGAATAAATGAAAAGATGCTGAGGTTACTTTGGAACTGGATTTCTGGTGGATTTGACGTTTCTGAGTCTGTTAATCAATGGTTTTTGATACTGGATTTGGTTAGGGGCTATGATACTCTTGCCCCTTCCCCCCAGCCTTCCCATCTACAGATTATGTTTCGGGCCCCATGTTTTAATTCTCTATATGTTTAGACTACGAAAAGATCTCCTATTTATGGAATTAGTTTGTAAATTTTAACTGTTGGAAAACATCTCCTTGCATCCTGTTGCTTTGATGCGCCAAAACATTACTAAATCTAAGGGAACACTGATGACTTGATTGGTTGCTAGGGCTTAACAGTATGAGCATTTACTTAATAAATCGAATGCCTGAAATAGAAAATAACAATAGCAATGATCATTTATCAAGTAAATGTGTTGTGAAGTATAATAATCATTAACATTGTCCTGATGGCCTTCTGCCCATAAATGTGTTAGTTAATATGTTTTGTTGCACTGTTTGGTTTATGTCCTCATTGATACTTGCATGCTCAGTCTACTAATATATCTATATAAACTCCAGATTCTGGCTGCAAAATTGGGTTGGTCCATCATTGTCTGGCTCGTCACTTTTTATGCATTGGTTAGGCCAAAACTTCCTTATCTTATCTATTTACTATGCTGTCTTCTGTTTTAGATCCATCCCTTAGTCTTGGCTCACACTTAGTTTTGATTTTGACAGTGATGACAAGGTTGATTCAAGGGGTGGATCTTCTGTAGAACCAAGTGGAACTCGCTCCCAGTATGGCTATCGTAGCAGTAGTAACAGTAATTGTAGTAGCAACTGCAGTATAAGCAGTTCCTCCAGTGATTCCGATCGTAAGACCCTGGGAGCTGGTGATCTTGAGGCAGATGCGGATTCTTTAATGTCTAGGCAGTCTGGTTTATCAACACTGGGTCATATGCAGAGCGATGGCCTCAAATTGGTAATTCTTTTATTAAATATTGAAGAACTGGAAAAGTCCCAAGATTTTCAAGTCAATTTTGATTATGTTAATTCAGTAACTCTTTTCCTTTTTGTATGCGGTGCATTAATGTTGTCGATTGTGGACATAAATTGCTTCACATCTTGGTTGTTTTCTGTTATATTTTATTAATCAACTGTAAAAATCGAATTACTTCACTTTTTATTTCCTTCTCAGGGTTCTAAAAGGCCACGAGCTGGTGCATCAGAGTCATTTGGTCAAGCAGGCATGGTTTTAAATCCTTCCGCGACTGATTATGATACCATGGAAGTCAATATGTCCATTACTGGGGCAGCAAATGAACAAATTGGATCTCAATGGGGATGGGATGATGATGATCGAGGCATGGGAATGGATATTCAAGCCCTACTGTCCGAGTTTGGTGATTTTGGTGACTTCTTTGAGAATGATGCTTTGCCTTTTGGAGAGGTAATTTTTTGTTTTTTTATTCTCTTATGAGATAATCTTTCATCTCTTTAAAACTGTAGAAGTGAAGGGTTCAGTATTTTTTGCTATCAATGTCTAGCTTATGCGATAGTATACTTTGTATAGTTGTGCTGATCCATGTTAAATGTTCAAATTATTGTTATCTTTTTTCTTCAAGTTATTTTGTGTTCTGAAGCATAAAAAAACCGACTTTGAACTTTCTGAAACTTCTATGCTAGTTTTAAAGTAGGGAAACCATGGACGCCAAATTGAGTGCTGGTGGTCTTTAGAGCTAAGAAGTTTCCAGAGGATGCATATATGTGATAACAGGAAGAAATTGGAAGAGTTTCCCTTGTTCGTCTGTTCACAAACTGTTTTTTAAGTGATCAAAGGCGTCAAATGACAGACTATGTTACCTTCAAGACATTCACTGTTTTTTTTTTAATTACCATAAACCTGATACTTTGTGTTCTGTGGAAACATCCCCACTAATGCCAAGCATTGACTGCCCGCTCTGACAAGTTGAATAAACTACTGGTCTTTTCAGAAGGTGTATAAGCTGTGGAATTAACCAGTATCTTGGACTGCAAAGCCTTAATTTAGGTTTCTTTTTGAAAAATTCAATGTCCAGTTATAGATTGACTTTAATTTACTGTTTGCATCCCCCTATATCATCAACTTGTGGTGAAAAGGTTTCACATGCTCTTGATATCCATGGTGATGTTATATTTTTTCACTTATTGGTGGTCCTAACTAATATACACACACATACACACATATTTTGTATATTGCCTATTTATGTACAAAATTTCTTCACTTATTATGTTCTTCGGGTTAATTATTATTCCTGACATTATCTGCATTAAAACTTGGATTTTTGCATGTTATATGATGAAGCCTCCTGGAAGTGAGGAGTCTCGAGCTGTAATGTTCCCTACAGCTGATGGTGGAGAACTGTGTAGCAGCCCCAGCAACATGATGGATGTGTCAGATCAGATGATTTTGCCTGCTGGTTATCCAACCTTTGATAGCTTTAACCACCTACCAGTTCCTGCATCTGTGGAAGATATAGAAGGAAAAAATGAAGAATTAACAAAAAGCTCTGCTCCTGGTCAAGCCATCTACAGTCTGCCACCTATCAGTGGAGAGTTTGATCATGTTGTAAAGGCAGAAGCAATGATGACATTTGCTCCAGAATATGGGGGTGTGGAAACCCCTAAGAATGAGATCTCCTCTGTTATCTTCCGAAGCCCATATATTCCAAAATCTTGCAAAGTGGACTCTGCGTCGAGCACAAACAATTATGTGTATTCTGCAACACCTCCTTCTTCCCCCTGTTGTAATGGATCTGAGGAGAAGGCCATCTTGCCCGCAAGCATGCACACACATGCAGATAGGAATGACTCTGCCTCAATTTTAAAATCAAAGAAATATTACACACATGTCGAACGAAGAAAACAACAGATTGGTGGAAATAACAATAGCTTTTCTAAAGGTGAGGCTGGAGTGGCATCGTCACAATTTTTTGTTTCTAAGCAAACAGATGTTAAGCTTGTCTCAGCCAAAGCAAGTGAGGGCTCAATAAGAGGAGATAATTTTCTTTCATCTTCAAGGACTGTACTTGCCACAGAAATTGAGTGCCTGTTGTACCAGACTTCCATGTGTAGGCTACGACATACTCTGCTGTCTTCTAGCAATCAGTCACCTGCTGGCTTGAGTGGATTGCCCGGTAGTAGCACTCCAAATTTTGCCCACAATGATTCAAGCACCATGGTGGACAATACTTCTAACAAATCTGAGTTCAAAAAGAAAGAAATGATTCCTGTCAGGATTGCTGGTGATATTGATGGTGGTATTCTAGATGGGCCTTTGACTGCACCTGTTGGTGTCTGGCGATCTGTCGGACTTCCTAAAGTTACCAAAACAAGCACCTCTAACATGGAGGTCTGCCCATCCATATCACATAACTCATTCATTGAAGAAAGCATGCTTTCTTATGGACTACGACAGCCACTTCAGGAACTTCTTGATGGTATTGCGTTACTTGTCCAGCAAGCTACTTCATTTGTTGATGTGGCTCTGGATGCTGATTGTGGTGATGGCCCTTATGGTTGGCTTGCATTTCAAGAGCAATTGAGGCGTGGATTTTCCTGTGGACCCTCGATGGTACATGCTGGCTGTGGGGGGCTTTTGGCTTCTTCACATTCCCTGGATATTGCTGGCATGGAACTTGTTGATCCACTCTCAGCGGATGTGAGATTCCGTCATTTTTGGTGTTCATGTCCCTTCAGTGCTAATTCTCTTCACATTGAGATTTGAATTTGTTGGAGCCCTTTTCCTTTCTGCTGTCTGTTTTAACTCACCATTCTTCTCTATGTTGGCGCTCCTTCTATGTTTTCTATGCGTGATATGAGTATCACTATTGTGTGAATGCATCTTTTTTATTTCCTGGGTGCATGTGAGCGCATGCATTTTCTCTGTCTAAGTGAGGTTCCAAACAAATTTTACTTCCTGCAGGGTCATAATTTGTAATAACCATTTTCATTGAATACCTAATTAAATGTTTTTTGTTATGATATTATATTTAATTTTAACTGACAGAGTAATTGATCTTGGCAGTGGTCTTGCTTTGAGCATAATGAACAGAGGGATCGAGAGGATTGTGATTTCTACATTATTGATCTCTCTTTTGGTTAGACATAATAAAGTTTCACTGTATGCCACGTTCCGTTGGAAAATTTGGTGATTGCTGGGCTTGTTATGGTTGTGTGGATGGGCTTCATGTATCTGAAAGACATTAGTTGAATCAAATCTTGTAATTGATGTTCTCTTAGTGGGATTTAGTGTAATGACAAGCAGAATAGGACTTGTGTCCTTCTGGGCTCTGGCCTATTAGATGCACTTTGTTCAGATTTTGTGATAGCTTCTGAGGTACTGCAATGATTTTTATGGAAATCTATTTTTTTTTTCAGGTTCAGTCTTCTTTAACAATTAGTCTGCTTCAGTCAGACATAAAAGCAGCACTAAAATCTGCATTTAGTAACGTAGATGGTCCTCTATCTGTTACTGATTGGTGTAGGGGCCGTAGCCCATCCAGTGAATCAGGAATGGCTGGTGATGGAATTTCAGCAGAGTCTATTGCAAGTGCAAGTGAAGGGCGCGATTCTTCTAGTACCGTAACTCTATCAGTTGGTGGAGAACCCATGAGCCCATCCCTGACCTCTGCTGGTGGAACTTCTTGCCTCAAAGGTATTATTTGGCTTCTAGTGCAATGATGTTTTCTCCATGTATGATCTGTTAAAAAATTATTAAGTTGTCACTACAGCTGATGGAACTAGAGGGGACGAGGTAGGTACTTCTCTATCGGAGTTGGATCAACAACAATGCTCAAGGATTCGGCCCACACTTGCAGTAGTTCCATTTCCTTCCTTACTTGTCGGGTATGCATGATTACTTGGACTTTTTTGCCAATCTTGATAATTCTCTTTGATTATGTGGATATCATATTTTCTTTATGGGTTTTATATTGAGCATGAAGAAAGGAATGACATAGTTCATGTATATCCTAAATTGTGAATAGGTTTGAGGTAGAGGTAAGGGTAACTATTATGCTTCATGCTAATATAATGAGGGTTTGGTCAACGAAAAAAATGATTAAGCGCTATCCCTGAATGTGGGGTTGGCCTCGGTCGTATAGATCATATCTCGCCATCTTGTTTGGTCTTCTAGAAATTGGCAAGAAGCAAGAAAGTTAGTGATATGATCTAGGACATTATTGCTTATGTGTCAGGACAACCTTGGAATTAATGCGGACAATACGTTTTCAGAGCTGGCTATGTTCCGCATGGATGGCTTCTAAGAAATGATGATTTGGTCTGCTGGCTGTTTCTGTTGAAGTCATCAGACGAGGAGAATTGTATCTCTTTCATAGATTCCAATTTCCTATAGACCAAAGCTTGATCTAATTTTTTCTGGGTAATTAGAGAAACATGCATTTGCTGTGATATTCTAATTTTAGGGTTACACATCATCATGCCTGATTGAGGTTTGTGCTTATTCTAGTCTTCCTACTCCTAGCAGTTCCTGGATAATTTATTCTTTTCAAAAGTCCTAACTCCTAAGGAAGAGTAGTAGTGCTCTGCCTGGTGAAATCACCGTAGACTCTATCTGAGAAACTTGAAAATATTGTAGTGAAAATGACTTTCACTGGTTAAACTATAAATTTTCAGCTTTCAGATTCATGTCAGAAGTGATTACTTTGATGTGTGAACTCATTTGATTATGTTTATGTGTACTTGTTTACCCAGATAGTACCATTCCTGGTTGGTAGCCATTTCATTTTTCTCTGATTGCTCATAGTATACTTACTCCTTTGTTTTCTTGATACTTTTCCTGGAGTTCTTTAGTGTTAAGAGTTTGGTACTTAATTACCTTATTTGACAGCCATGACATGATTATTTTGAATGTGAGGAATGCTGCTTCCGTGGGGGCGAAAAAAAGGATTTTGATCAATCCGTGTCTTTCCCGTCAAAATATGTTTCTTGGATGAGAAGTTTATCACAGTAATGAGTGTAGCCAAAAAAATCTTCTTTATTCTAGTAGCTGAATTCAGGGTGGGTCCATCATGTTTCTTTATTTAAAGATCTCTGGCTGCATGTTAATTTTTCTTTCGAAGCGAAGGAGGACATCTTTTCTGCCTTCACATCCTATCTGATTCTGGATATAGTTTGTTATTTTTTTTCATTGTGGCCTCTATTTTTTGGTAGTCAAATGTTCAGGAATGGAGTAATATAGTGATCTGGTGTTGCAATTTCATTGACTTGATTGCTTTTGTGGATGCTTGTAGTTGTTGCTCATTTGTATAACGTGTAGCTGTAGCTTAAGCCTGTAAATTGAATGTATATTCATACTCCACCAGAGCTACAGCTCTACCTTTTTATTTTGTGGTGCATAATACACATTGAAGTATTCTTACTATAGGTACCAAGATGATTGGCTCAAAACATCGGCTAGTTGCTTACAAGTCTGGGAAAAGGCTCCTCTTGAGCCATATGCAACTGCAAAACACGTGAGACCTGCTGAACTGTTAGCTTATCTTCTTTTAAGCTGCCTAGTGTCTTCTCCTTTTCTTCATCAGATTTATGATGATTGCAAACTGCATTGTTACATCTTCAACTATTCTTGTAATACTATACTGATTTGCTTCTTTTGCTGTTTATATGGTAGATGACCTACTATGTTGTCTGTCCGAATATAGATCCACTTACCACAGCCGCTACAGACTTTTTCCTGCAACTTGGAACTGGTTAGTGTCATAAATGGATTTCCAAATCATTTTTAGTATCATGTGGATTGTTCTTTTGCCTATGGTGATTTCTATGCAGTTTTTGTGAAGGCTGATTATGTGTTCTTGAGTAATATTTCCTGTGTGCTCGTTGGTGCTAATTGATATATGTTTCTTTCTAGCATAATTTATTGATGTTGACTAAGTTCTGGGAAGCAGAATCCTTGGCCTTTTATTTGGTGTTATCACAAGTTCTGTCCCTTCCCGTAATCATATTAAAATGTTGTAGACATATTCGTGTAATTCAAGCTTGTAAAGTTAAATGCTATTTATGATGTTTTCTGAGTGCTATTTGCTATGATTTTTAAATTTGTTTTTTCTCTCAGTTTATGAAACCTGCAAGCTGGGAACACATGCACCCCAATGTATTGGAAATGAGATGGAGATAGATTCTGGGAAAATGTCTCCTGGATTTGTCCTTCTTGATTGCCCACAATCAATGAAGATAGATACCAATAATGCATCTATGTTGGGATCGATCAGTGATTATTTTCTTTGCCTATCGAATGGCTGGGATCTGACTAGCTATTTAAAGACTCTTTCTAAGGTTCTCAAAACCTTAAAATTTGGATCGCCTGTTACTGTGAATGCAAAAGAAGGAAATGGGGGCCCATGCACTGTGAGTGGTGAATTTCATGCAATTTTTTTAATTTTTTTTTTAAGCATAATCTTCTTTCTCTATAAGTTGTGTTCTGAAATGATCCAAGCGCTTTATCTCTTTCTGAACTTAGTGTTGTAAGATCAACATAATTGATGGGCACATTATATTAGCAAAAGATGTAATGTATGGATCTTTAGGACTGGACCTTGCAGTATTTGTGCTGTCATTTATTTGAGGATCTAATGTTCTTGAATTTACATACTGCAGTCATAATAGAATTTCGAAAGATGAACGCTTTGACAGTTTTACTTTCCGTATTAGTTGAGGTTTACATAATATTAGGATCATCTAAGTATTGGAAGTGTAAAAAACGTAATGTTCTTTTTGTTGGGACTATTTTCTCCTGTATATCTTTCTCTTATTAGAATTTCACTAAGTGAGCAGGCATTTCCATCACATGGTTGTGCTGACTTTTGTTCCTCTTCATGGAATCAGGTTGTCTATGTGGTATGCCCCTTCCCAGAGCCTCTTGCAGTTCTACAGACTGTGCTTGAATCTTCTATTGCTATTGGATCAGTCATTCGATCTTCAGATAAAGAAAGGAGATCTGTGATGCACAATCAAGTTGCAAAAGCCTTGCTTTATCCAGCTTCTGTAGATGAGTCCTTTTCAAATGTTTTGACTCTTACAGGATTTAGCATCCCAAAGTTGGTATTGCAGATTGTGACAGTAGATGCTATTTTTAGGGTTACAAGTCCCACACTCAATGAGCTCACCATTCTGAAGGAAATTGCTTTCACTGTGTATAATAAAGCTCGACGAATTTCACGAGGAGCTTCAGGGGAGACGGCACCATCATTATCTGTGCCAGGAAGATCTCATTCAGTCATGTCACAAATGACTTCATCTGTTTCTAGTATGTGGAAGGATTGCGTAGGCTCTCGAATTGTAGGAAATCCACATCAAAGAGATAGTGAGCTTGATGCTAGCTTGAGACCGGGTGCTTGGGACAACTCCTGGCAGACAGCAAGGAGCGGGGGACTTGGACCCGATCCCAACAGAACTGGAGATGTTTTTCCTCTGGATGAAAGTCGTTGGTTATTCGAGCCACTTTTTATTCTTGGAGAGCCTGGTTCCTTGGAGCGTGGACATTCACCTTTTTTGGGGAATTCCATTGAATCATCGAAGCTAATATCAGATGATTGTGCTATTACTAGCTTTGCGCAGAGTTCTGCTTCTTCGGGAGCTGGAGATAATGGGCCTGTTCATCATGATTCCCTGGACTCTGATCGTCTTGCATCGGGGCATCAAAAATCACTACCGAGTCTGCATTGTTGTTATGGGTGGACTGAGGACTGGCGTTGGATGGTGTGCATATGGACAGATTCTAGGGGAGAGTTGCTAGACAGTTATGTTTACCCATTTGGAGGAGTTAGCAGTCGGCAAGACACAAAAGGTCTGCAGTCCCTTTTTATCCAAATATTACAACAAGGATGCCAGATTCTTCAGGCTTGCTCTCCTGATGTTGGTATTGCTAAGCCCAGAGATCTTGTTATCACAAGAATCGGATGCTTCTTTGAGCTCGAGTGCCAGGGTATCTTATTAACCTTCCATGTTCTGTACCTACTTTTTGATTTCCGTCCCCCCCCCCCCCCCCCCGATAATATCTTCATAGCTGCTATTGGAATGTGGGATTATATTTTGACTTATCCATCTGACTCAGTTAGTAAATAATTAGATAATTGAATCATTTTATCAAGGAACAATTCATGTTTTCACGAATATTATAGTTCTTTTATGTTTTGCCCATATTCTGTGTTTCTGGTGGCTATTTTTGTCAATACATACATGTGATCCCTTCTATGCCGATATATACATATAATCTGGTTATGTATCAAAAGATATTAGTAATATGTCCCTACGATAAAATCATTCAAGTTGTTTAAGAATTTGAAAAGAAATATTAAGCGATTATTATTTGGCTGCTAATTTTCTGAGAAAGCCCCATGCTTATGCTGTTTTGATCTAATGAGAATTTCTTTCTGCAGAGTGGCAGAAAGCTTTATATTCAGCTGGGGGTCCCGAGGTGAGAAAGTGGTCTCTGCAGCTCCGGCGATCTTTCCCTGATGGAATATCAGCTAGTAGTAATGGAAATTCTTTGCAGCAGCAGGAGATGAGTTTAATGCAAGAGAGAGCACTACCTTCTTCACAAAGTCCAATGTATACTTCTCATTCTAAGGCGTCTGCTTTCATCAAAGGTGGTCTTGGACAACCTTCCTCCAGGAAGCAGCTGATTGGCGGGCATGCAGTATTAGACAATACAAAGGGCTTACTGCAGTGGGTACAGAGTATCAGTTTCGTTTCAGTCTCGATTGATCATTCCTTGCAACTAGTTTATCAAGCTGATTCTACATCTTCTGGTATACACTGTTTCAGTTGACAATATTTGCTATAATGTTTACATCAGATTCATTACATTTTTTAATCATGACTTGGTTCTAGCTTCACCACTTGAATGCACTAATTCCTTAAAATATAAAATATTCTAAGTCATATCTTGTTCCTGCTCCTCCTTTTGCTTTGTTGTTTGAAGTAAATTTTGTCTGTACTGTTCCAGGGGCAAGTCAAGGTAGTGCAACATCAGGGCAATCAAGCTATCTCGAAGGATACACCCCTGTGAAGTCCCTTGGTGCCACCTCAGCATCCTACATTTTGAACCCTTCACCGAGCATGCGATTTCTACCTCCTGCCGTTCTTCAGCTACCCACATGTCTCACTGCAGATTCCCCTCCTCTTGCCCATCTTCTACACAGCAAAGGGTCAGCAATCCCGTTGTCTACTGCTTTTGTGGTTTCTAAAGCTGTACCTTCGATGAGGAGAGACTCTCGTAGCCCCCTATCAAAAGAAGAATGGCCCTCAATTCTCTCTGTTAGTTTAGTAGACTATTATGGAGGTAATAACTTCACCCAAGATAAAGTAGTGAAAAAACAGCAGGTAGGAAGGGGTGGTGTAAGCTCTGATGCCAAAGATTTCGAGGTGGAAACACACGTAATTCTTGATTCGATAGCAGCAGAGCTCCATGCACTCTCGTGGATGACAGTTAGTCCAGCGTATTTGGAGAGGAGATCAGCTTTGCCTTTCCATTGTGACATGGTTTTAAGACTTAGAAGGCTGCTTCATTTTTCTGACAAGGAACTTTCTAGGCTTCCCGACAAAGCACAGGCGTAGCACTGGATGATGATAATGAATATAAGCTTATGTGCATAATTTGCTGTAGATTTGGGATTGCATTCATTGATTGTAGTTACCATTTACCAAGATGGAACTTTGTAACTTTCCAAAAATTGGTGCTAGAAATGTGGTCATAGTATAGTTTTAAGATAGTGAGGATAGGGTTGTAGATCAGATGAGAGGCTGTGGTAAACTGTGTACATATATTCAAAGATGCAGATTACTCATTTTTGGTCTGACCAAACTTGGGAGTATAAGCCATGGATTTTTCATCATCAAGATTTTGGAAAATTTTATTCCTGCATAAGAGTTGAGACCTGGTTTTTCTTAGATAAATTTCACAGCAAATGCCAATAATGACAGAATTGTCTGAAGTGTGCGAATGTTTGACATAATTAGTCTCGTTATGATTATCCAGAATTCAATTATTTTGATGATATATATTATATTGGTTATAAAGTAGCTTTAAGTTTTATCATTGTTTTTACTAGAATGTGCAATTGGTTTTTATAGAGAAATATAGTTATTTTCACTTGCATCTAAGTAAAACAATTACATTTTTATAATAATATTAATTAAAATTGCACGGTGAATAAAGTATGTGTATTTGCCTTTTAAACCTCCAGGACAAAATTTGTGTGGAAAATTTTGAACTTGAATCTTGTACCAGAAAAAGAATTAGCGATGCCATATTTGCAATACAAGAAAGGTTTATTCATTGAATAATTTATTGTAGTAAGACTTCAACGTCTTCCACTTTTGATCCTGAAAATGATACTTCACGTGCAGATCTACCTTCTAAAAATACAGAAATTTATTACGATGTGTAATAGTGAAATTTATTTGTATTTTATGTGTTGAATAACAAATTGTGTCTCTAAAAAATAAAAATAGTTTGATATTAATATTGTATAATGAAAATTACTACTACCGTTGAGTTGCATAGTAAAACTGATTTACACTCTTCTATCGTTACAATTTCTTATGATGTGAATTAGGAATGTTAAAAAATTGAAGGCAAGGTAGGCATCAAATCTTGTCATGGGTTGATCAAAGTAGAGGGGTCATTTCATTTATGTTGCATAATTTTGTGTTTGGATCACACATTCTTGTTGCCTAAAGATATTGATGATTGTTGAAAGACAAATGCATGTGATTCCCCATGTGCTAATGCTTCACAATTCTCACACAGACCCTCACATTTCTCAAAGATACAGCCTTTCTTTGTTCTCCTATATATACACAACACATTTCTCAACTACAAACAGCAGGCCTAATCATTCCTTGCACGCACGCATGAATTATTCATTAATTTTATTGAAAAATGCAGTTGTTTTCATTAAGTGTATTTATATTTATTTGCATATATAGCAATATTATTAAATAATGTATTTGAATGGAAAATTGCATTTCAGCATATAATCACACCGTGTCTTATAAATAATGTGAATTTCTATGTTTCTTGTTGTTGTTTTGCGCAGTGTTGTACAATATGTTATAACATATTTTGGCAACATCAAAATTTATTCTTCTCCTAACACGAACTCTAAATATTATATGTTGTTTATTAATGTTTAAACATGCAGATTAAAAATTTAAGTTGGTTTTTTATTAGACGGTTGTAGATTTCGAGAGAGGAGTTCAAAGACTTCATTGGCGATTACAACGTGAGTGGAGTTTAGTGGAAGGGGGTTCTAGATCATGAATAATCGTGGTCTTGGTGTGTTCATATGCAGAGTTTGTTGCCTATAAATACAAGATGCATGGAAATACAAAATTGAAGAATCCCATCGTGTCTATAGCATCTTAAGTCTAGATCTCTAGATTAGGTTGTTCTTCCATATTGTTTGATAGCTACTGTGCTTCACAACAGTGTTCTTCAATAACTCTTACGCTTTTCAACACAATATTCTCAATAGAATCAAGGTTAGCCTAGTGAATAGGTTATATTCACACTTCATAAATCGTATTTAAGGATATGTTTTCTATGTAGATCTTATGAGTCAGATCGGATTTTTTGTTTTTTGTATCACTACTTGATTTAGTGAATACTTTATATTCACACATTCTTAACAACATTTTGAACCTATACACTGACTTTCATTTCTATACTAAATGATCTTCCTATAATTTTTAGTCTATTTCGAAGACTAACGTTTGACATAATTGCAAGGAATGGAGAGGGTATAGGAATGAAATGTGTATGGAATGAAGGTTATAGTTTTCAAATAGCTGAACTATGATAAATTTATTAGTTTCTAGAAATCAAAATCATAGTAGAGTCATTCCAAACACACACTATGACTTTGATTACCATTACTCAAATTCCAAAGGAGCCAACCAATCGCCCTAAATAATTTCTCTACCAAACTATCCCTTACCATAAAAAATAATTTAAATACAATATAAGTCTAGCTATTTTGGTAAAATGAAAACATAAAACTTAGTATGCATTTATGTACATGATATGCGTCTAAATTTTTTAGATTCCATTGATCTCAATTTTTATTTTCTCAACACACACAGTACATGCCGAACTTTGATTTTTTATTTATTTTTATTTTTCATTTGAGGTATTATTTATTACTTCTATGGAAATTATTTATTACCTCTTAGGTTTTATTGATTATTTTTTGGGGTATTACTCAATCTAATGTATACCATGCACGTGATGCATAGTAGAACGATTCAAAAAAAAAAATATTATTCTTAGGATTTATTACACCCATGGACACCTCTAAGAGCCAAAACACATTCTAGGACTCACCTTTTTAAAAGTATCAAGGAAGGGCAAAGTGAGTGCAAATAAGGGCCAAATTGTAATAATTCCCTCAAATCTTCCTCTGACACTTTCTGCAAATGAAGTACAACGTTTCCAGTTGATAGTCAGTATTCTTCCTCTACATTCCTAGGTCCCCCTCCTACCAATTCACTTTAATTTGAATAACCTTACCGCTCATCTCTCTCACAATTTTCTCTCTCTGAAAACACTCTAAACTCTCTCTCTCTCTCCCCCTTCTCTCAATGGAGTGGAGGCAGTGTAGGTGGCGATGGGGCAGGGGGTAGGGGTAGAGGCGATTCCGACGGAGATGGGGCGATTTCGATGAAAGTTTCCACTTCGCCTTCTCCGGTAATGAGTTTTAGTGGTTGTTTGTCATTTTGACAGGATGAGGCAATTTTTGATTCCGATGAAAGCTTCCACCACCGTCGGGATACCAAGCGTACAACTGGGCTCGTCTTCGGTTTCTGGCGATATTTTGAGCAAATTTTTCGGTAGGGTAGTGGTCGGCGGACAGAGGCAGTAGCTTCCATTGAGGTGGGCAGCCCTGTGAGATTTCCGGCGTGATTGGCTTGAGGTGAGTTTTCGATAACAGAGGCAGAGGTGAGTTTCTCTTCCGACAATGGCTTTGTGCGTTCGAGCAAAGTTTGAATAGATGTTGAGGATTTCGACATGAATTTCGGTATCAAGCTTCGATTCCAACGGTAGCTGTGAACAACGAGGCTTTGGACTCAGGCATGGAGGTGTGTAGCGGCTTCGTCGGATTTTCGGCCTAGGTGAAAAATGGAGATGATGACTGTGTTTTGTTCGAATTCCAGCCAGAGGTGGACAATTTTCGAAGAATTCTGGTAATGAATATACTAAAGTACTGATTCATACTCAAAAGTACCGAAAAATATACTAAAGTACTGATTCATACTCAAAAGTACTGATACATACTCGAAAGTACTGTCGTGAATCGCCGAAAAAGTTGATCGGAAAATTTAAAGGATCATGAATAGTGACGATCAGAAAAAGTGGAACAGGTTCAAGAGTATATTATTAATAAATGATAATGTTGCCGGAACCCTAATAATAATACAGTTCCGCGGTGGTGTGGGAAGTTTTCAGCCATATATATTTCTGAATTCCACCGTTCGCCCTTATCAACAACGCCGATAGCCTTGCTGAAATCTCTGAATTCCATTTCGCGGGAGTGACGAGGAGGGGGGAAGATTTCAAATGTGAGCAAATGAGATAGAATGAGTAATTTTAAATTTTTACTATACAAAATGTTATAAAATTCATTAATAGGTTGTAGGTTCTAAAAAGTGAACATCATGTCAATAGTAAAAAGCTTATCTTTTGTACTATGTTCAAACAATTTAATTTATGAAGATTTGGGGCAAAAACCCCTAGTTGTAAGTAAGGAAGATTCAAGCCCTTAGTTGTGTTTAGTGTCTTAGGAAAACCTCTTATTGTAAGTGCCCCTTATTCTTATTGAATTTTGATACAATCACCCAATGACATTTTAGCAAGTGAATTTTTTTGTAGAATCACCCTATAAAAAAAAATCAATACAATTAACATGCCTAAAAGAAACTTAATTAAGCTAGCAATAACGCATGAATAACAAAAATTGATCATGAAAAGTTTAATGGAGTGCAAAAATTTAATCCCAATAATAATATTTTTTTCATTTATATCATTGTCTTAAAAATTAAAATAGATATGTTGTGCCATATATTTACAACGAGAATGAATATGCATGCAAGAATATTATAAATAAGAATTTATATATATATATATATATATAAAATCTATTCTCTCACAATATATTCCATAAATTCATTACATGCAATCTTAATATATATTTAAACTAAGAACTAACTGCAGATGCATCAATTAAAAGTAGAGCACAAAATCATGGAATTACCACTACAAAAATTGGGAGAAATAGTGAGGGAATTAAAGAGGAATTTAGAAAGGGGATAAGGGTTAGAGAGGGATTTAAAGAGGGAACAAGACCCTCTTTAACATGGGCCTCGCCACTCCATCCCTCACCTCGCCGCACGCGAGAGCTTCACCGTCGGCAACTTGGCGAGGGTTTTACCCTCGTAAATGGGCGAGGGCCTACCGTTGGGGATACGGCGAGGGGAGAGCGCTCGTGAGTTGGCGAGGGTTCGAACCCTCACGGAACTGAGCGAGGGACGCCCGTAGCAAGTTTGGCGAGGGATACACCGTAGCAAAATCATGAGGGCAGCGTCGTCGCAAGCTGGCGAGCGCTGCCCGCCGTCACATAAACCCTCGCGCAGTTCAATTTTTTTTTAAAATACTTACTTACCCAAATGGCAAACCACTCACACTTAAAGAGAACCACTTTTGACTCTAAAAGCCCAGTGTATTCCAATTGCACTACTTCCTCGAGTATCCTGTAGAAATCGTTATCATCAGAATCATAATTTTTTCCCTTGATACAAACTCCAGAGTTCGTAGTTGCCTTAGAAGCACCATAAGCTCGTGTGTGAAATTTAAAACCGTTCACATAATACCCATGGTATGTGATGACAGAATTCACAAGACCGCTAGATAGGTTGCGAATAAGGCGATTACGAACGCGGTTTATTTTCACCTATACAAATAAACTATATAAATATTAAAATAATATTAACCTAAATATATACTTACTAGTTGTTCAAACCATGAGGCAAAATCTTCTTGAAGTCTATTGTCTTGTTCAGCCGTCGAGAGATTTGGTTGAACATTCTTAAGCTGCTCTAGGAATAAACTATAAGGTGGAAAATACAAATGATCACTATAAATATGATTTGGGATTGACTAGCTAAATATATGGTGATGAGTAGAATACTCACTCAATGTACGGTTGCACCTCCTTGCAATTCATTACTCACTCAATGTACGGTTGCACCTCCTTGCAATTCATTAACACATATGTGTGAGCCGTTTTCTTCTCCTCATCTAAAATTGATCGTATGTTCATTCTTCCAAGTGGTCGCCCAGGAGGTATAAATATAAACAGATTCTTCTCTGTAGTTTGGGGTACATCTCCACGACTATCATAATTACGAGGCACATTGTGCCGCCTCGTAAGAATATGATCCACAAAGTAGTGTGAACAAAACATCGAAGCCTCTTTTGTTAAGTAAGCATTTGCAATCGAAGCCTCGACATGAGCTTTATTACCCACACTAAGCTTCAAGTTGTGAAGATACCTAATTAAATAGATGTGAGCATAATAGTTCGTATTAACAGAATTGAGCGAGTTTAAATAATGTATTACCTCTCAAATGGGTACATTCATCTGTATTGTACAGGACCAGCAACTCTTGCTTCGTATGCAAGATGGACAAGTAGATGCTCCATCGAATTAAAGAAGTTGGGGGGAAATATACGTTCCAACTTACACAAGATGAGTGGAATATCTACTTCTAATCGAGTCATGTTCTCAACTGTAATGGTCGTGGAAGTTAACTCCTTGAAGAACAAACTTATTTCAGTGATAGCCTTCCACACATTTGTTGGTAAGATTTCACGAAAAGCAATAGGGAGCAACCTTTGCCTAAAAATATGACAATTATGACTCTTCATCCCAAACATCTTCAATTTTGTCCAGTCTACACATAGAGACAGATTGGAGACATAGTTGTCGGGAAACTTCAGCTCATCTACCCACTTACATACCAAATCTCTTTGTGTCTTATCAAGTGCGTGAGACGCTTTGGATACTTTCCTGTATGTGGACATTTCTGGAGCTCGGGATGGCGACAATATTCATTGAGCTCCTCATGAGACTTAGTTGTGTCCTTAGTTTTCCCTTCAACATTCATCACTGTGTGGAAAAGATTGTCGAACATATTTTTCTCAATGTGCATCACATCCAAATTATGTCAGATCAACAAGGTACCCCAATAAGGCAAATCCCAAGAAATACTTTTCTTCTTCCAACCACCATCCAATCCTTTATTGTGAGCATCAACACCCTCTTCTGTTACTTTTCGACATCCAATCCAATCTATTTCTTGCAAGATTGACTCACCTGTTCTAATGGGAGGTGGGTCATCTGTGACTACTCTTCCCTTCAAGAATGCAGTCTTGTTCCTTCTATATGGATGATGTCTAGGTAAAAACTTGCGGTGATTGTCAAACCAAGACTGTTTGCGACTGTGGCTAAGTGTGAAAGCATCAGTATATTCACCACAATAAGGACAAGCAGTCCTTCCAGCGGTGCTCCATCCAGAAAACCTCCCATGTCACTATTACATTAAACGACGTCGTTTTGTTCGCATGTCACTATTTTTCGGCCATTTGGGACTTATTTGGATAAATTTGAATTGTTATGGAACTAAATTGAAAAAATAAATAACTATGAGACCAAAATAAAAAATATATAAAAGTTATGAGATGAAAATGATATTAGTTTTGGTTACGTGTCCTTTTTCAGACGTGACATACTGAATCAGTAAATTAAATTTAAAATTTTCTAATAAATTCAATCTTCGTCTCCATCACCGTCGAATTCTGGCAGCAATTTGACGACATTAGAGCTACAAATATCACTGATTTGCAAATTGTTGTTGTTGAGAAGGAAGACTCGGAGAAGCAAGCTCTAGCGCGGAAGTGGAGCTCGAACAAAGATCGGCACATGAATGTGGAGGGCCGTGGCAAGAGGATACGGTCCATACGGATGTCGACATGCTGTACGTATGAGTGTCCTTTTTTTAATTTCAAGTTTTAAGATTTCTTTAATTAGAAAATCATTATTTGAAAGTTTAATTTAATTTATTGTGAGAATTTATTAAGTCAGCATGTCACATGTGTAAAATTGTGGAAATATAAATAATTTATTCATAGTTTGAGACTAAATTGAAAAAATAAATAATTATGGGACCAAAATGAAAAGGTAAAAAAGTTATGAGACGAAAATGGTGTTAATGGTTAAGCCTATTCCGTCGGAAAATGGTAATGTCACCAGTAAATAAACAATACAACGTTGTTTAATGCAATTTTCGGCTATTTGGGACTGATTTGGATAAGTTTGAATTATTATGGCACTAAATTGAAAAAATAAATAATTATGGGACGAAAATGAAAAAGTGAAAAAGCTATGGGACTAAAATGGTATTAATCCCTTATAAGCTCTAGCTTATGAGTTATTTTAACATCTTATATGGAAGATGTTATTTTTAAGTAGCTTATAAATTCTTGAAGTATGTGGCTAATACAACGTATAAGTTCTTTGATAATTTAACAAAAAAATTTAAAAAATTAATGTTAATAGATTTTTTTTTTTATGTTAAGGTAGAGATTGTGGAGTAGTGGTGAGGTCTAGGGTGAGTCGAGTGGGTGAGGATAGAGGTGCTGAGAAAATAAGTTAATATATACCAATTTATTTTTTTACAGCTTATAAGATATAAGAAACTTATTTTAAAATCTTATAAGTTGTCTGACATATTATTTTATCAAATAGTTTAAGAGAGTTTATAAACTTTTAAACATCTTATAAGTTGTTTTAAAGAGCTTATAAGCTTAGTCAAACACCTCATTACCCTTTTAATAATGATTATGATTCAGGCATAACTTGAACTTCAATTTCACAACTTAAAAGCTTATAAGCTTAGCCAAACACCCGTCTTACCTTTTAATAGTGATTATGGGCTTCAATTTCATCAACTACAAAATTCAAGACATGACGACCAAAAACAACAAGAATTTCCATGTCAACTGTATATTATGCCGTAACGTGGAGTTCCTCTGGTTAGGGATGACAATGGGGTGGGTTCAAACCCGGACCCGTCACGAACCCGCCCCGTATGGGTCGGGTAAAAACCCAGTCAACGGGTCGTGGGGCGGGTTTGAACCTGTTTGACCAAAAATCAGCCGGGTCTGGGACGGGTCTTGGTATTAGGCGGACCCATCCCGAACCCGCCCTGTATATATGTATATACATGTTAATTAAATATATATAGTTAAATAAATATATTATATATATATATATATATATATATATATATATTAGGCTATTAATTAATATATTCATTCAATTATTACGTTAGATATGTTTATAAAGTCACGAGCAAAAGTTGTACAAATTAGGGTTCATTAATATTTTATTATTATTTTAATTTCATTGAACAATATATGTATGATTTTAAATATTTAGATTTAATATGTTGAAACTTGAGATGAATTATTTTGCATATTTATTGTTGTTTAAACCATTCAAATGCATATTGATGTTATATTTTAAAATATAATATATTTTGTGTAATGCATTTCATATGTATGATAAAAATAAAATAAAATAAAAAAGTAGGCGGTTAGGCGGGTCGGGGCGGGGCTCGGATCCAAAAAATTCTTGTCGAGGCGGGTCCTGGGACAGGCCAAATCCGTCCCAGACCCGTCCCGTTGCCATCCCTACCTCCGGTTCACAGTCTTGGCTCCGGTCGAAAGCTCGAACACGGACGGGCTCCATTTGGCCCGTTCGACTTCCGTCAACATCACAGATTCGATCATAATGACCGGAGACGACTGTATCTCAATCGGTGATCAGACGAAGCAATTGAACATTCAAAGTGTGACATGTGGGCCGGGCCATGAGATCAGCTTCGGCAAGGGAGCCGCTGAGCAAGACGTGCGGGGAATATCCGTGAAGGATTGCACCTTCATTTTTTGGTCACTAATAAACTTTAAGCGGTCGCTAAAACTGTGGATGCTAAATTTAGTGAACATTTTTTGCTCCGGTCACAGTCACTCGTAAATCAATCGCTTATTTTCCAATTTTGACCAATAGTCAAAATCGGTTGCTAACATCAATAATTAACGACTGATTTTGAGGAGGTCGTTAATTTTGATCGTTAAAAAGCACTTTTTTTTTTTGTAGTGAATAAAATAGAATCAAAATAAAGCAAATTTACAAGTTATGAAGGAAAAATTGAAAATCCCAAGCTAGGGACTCTCTCTTAGTTATGGGACAATATTGAATTTTAACTCAATAAATAATAATACCTAGATTATTCATGAGGATGATTTTTGTTGGTTGAGTATATATGTATGCAGAAAGCATCCCTTATACAAGTGAGTAACGTTAGAATCAATAACATCAACGTGGAGATTGTTGATGTTGATCTTACACCAAGGCCAAATCACCACCAAATGCCACAACATCCTAAAGTCTGCCACTAATTTATCACTTAATTAATGCTTACAAAAATATATGCAACATGCATGACATTGTTAAATTATTGTTATATGATGGGAAATTTAAAATGAGTTGTCTTTGTGCTATAATTCAACATATATATTTGCCAAAATGTATGTCACAATCTTTCATTATTTCAACATATATAACACATGGGTTGGCAACACAGCATATATAGATAGATTATAGAATTTGTAAGGGATAAGAGTACATGTCACACGTATGAAACGTTTCGTACAAGTTTTTGTCATTGAAAATAAATGCGAAGCAACAACGCTAATTCTGACAATAACCCCCCCGAGTTGTGCAAGGTTCTGTCCACTAACGAGATAAAACTGGTTTACATAAAACTTTACTCGGATAACTAAATTGGATTATCAATTGTCAAGATACCTTTAATCTTGTAAAGTTTGATCAAGGAATAATTCTTGGCACATGAAAGAGAAAGAATAGACATTACAAAAGGATGGAGGGAAAAATACAAATTAGATAACAATTAATGTTTTGCCCTCGGACCTAAATAAATCAGAATTTAATTTCCAAAAAAGATAAAAACCCCAAATGAAAGAAACAAAAAATGGCCTTAGTTTCTACTCATCTTTCACTGATTTACTTGTGGATTTCTTCAACTCCCAAGGAGGCAAACATCCCTTGTAATGTGAGTGCAAGAAGAGCGATGATATCGACACTTCTCTGTCTTTGTGGTGCATAGATATCGAAGAGAAGCAACTTAGAGAGTTCCTCAGACTCTTCTTCTCACTCTCTGGATCTTGACACTTTGCATCACGACCGATGGTAGTCGTTTTCAGAGCTTCCGGAAGTATACAGTTGCAGTATGAACCTACAAGGAAAACAGACACGAAAATGGAAGCCATCATCACTTATCTTTTTGTACAAAACAAATAATTTGGTTTCTCTCTTCTCAACGGCGTGTTTGCTAGATATGATAGTGTTGAGATAGATTGACTAATTCATCTAAAACTACAGATTTGTCTCATATATGTACTAACTCTTTGGCCATGCAAGAGACCTGATTTTTTGTACTCCCTCCGTCCCCCTTTAAAATTTAACGTTTCGCCAAAATAGGCATTAATTTAACATCTCCTTATATGGTAAGATCTTTCAGACAAAATACTATATTCATCACACTTTCCACGTGTCGTCTCAAAAATGTTAAACTTCAATGGGGACGGAGGGAGTATGATAGTGTTAGGAATCATGCATCAAACACACTCTTAGGGGGTGTATGTTTATGGCCGCCACCCCCACATTTATATTAAATCCAAATTCTTGTTTGCCAAACCAGATTTTGGTATATGATATATTTCAAATACTGAAAAATTATACCCAATAATATTATATAGTACATATGATATATCTACTTTATTTTCTTCTATATACTATCAATCACCAATCTCCCACTTCCTCTTCCTTTTTTCTTTTCAAAGACTCTCTTCTGTTGCACACAACTTTTAATGCAATCTCTTTTTTATTGGTCAAATGGTTACAAGCTCGAACTCATAACCTCACGACACATGTAGTAGAGCTCTAACCACTTGAGTTATTCCACTTCGTCAAGTTTGAATACATAATCTATCATCTATCACCTATACTTTGAAAACCCTACAAATCTACACTAACAAACATACACAAAATCTAAATACATTTTTTACTATTTGTCAATCCACCAACTACTACTAGATTTAAAATCCAATCAAATCCATAAACAAATACTCTTTCACTGTATTACTAGGAAATGAGTGGATGATGTGTTATGACGCATCATTGCCGAAAAAAATAAAGTAAATATGGAAATTAAATATGCGGGGTAAGATATGGATAAAATACCTATTTTTGCAAGGCGATTCACCCATTTAGGTATCCGATTTGCGGTTAACTTGTAGCATATGTCCTCACAGAAATGGTTGCAATTCTTGACAACCAAGTGATACGTATCACCACAGTAATTGGTGGCTTGGTGCTCCATGAATTCTCTAACTTGTTTACGACTCAAATGAGTTGTGCCGATGAGAATTGACTTCCGAAACCTAAATCCAGGACATTGCCGAGGCTCCACTTCAAACACGCCACTACTTGGAAAGTCGTGAGCTCCAAATGCATATTCTGTACCATGCACTACAAATTGTGCAAATAATAGTCAAAAGAAATAAGTAAAGTTTTGAGTATTTTCCAAAAAACTTCAAAATGTACCACATAAGTTTCAAACTAATAGTTCTATACATTTCTATCCATCAAACAACTACAAATTTTGATAGCCAAAATGTTAATATTAAGATTCAAAACTAAAGCCATAGACGAAAGAAAGCACGTGCATTAGAAAATTGGCCTACCTTCCACCCCAGAGTGAAAGACACCAATGCCCGCCCAGTAGAAATAGCCATTTGCGGGAGTTAAATCATACACATTGAGATAAACGGGAGTATTTCCAAGACTATAGCTGGCTGACTTAACTTTAGGAAACACTGAAAACTTTGTGGCCGATTCACCTTGCAGATGAAGAGGGACAATTGATTTCCAGCCATTTTTTAATTTTAATTTCATATTTGAGTGTGAAACTAGAAATTCTTCAGTACACAGCTCCAACCTGTAGCACAATACAAGATGTCAATAACTCCTCATTATAATCTTTTTCAAAATGTATATAGTAAAATCTGAAAAACAAAAGGGAAAAGTATCCTTGGTAATTAAGATATCGTGCATTTATCATTCCATTAATTGTACCGGATAATGCATCATAAACACGGAATGACAAATTAAAGACATTTTAGAATCTTTAAGAATTAAAAGTACATTGTCTAATCCAAATTCCACAACCAAGACACTTAGAGTAAACTATGTACTGCATTGTTTTTCACACAAATGAAAGCAAATACTGCAAAAGAAATTCATTTTTACATTCAAATATGCTTTTTTATGTCTAGTGAACAAGATTAACTATGCATCTTACATACGGAAACTAACCAATCAAGTATTGCCATTTGCAACCGAATAGTAGAAATATTATCTTCCAAGATTTTGATATTGAAACTATTTCCTTCAACAATATAAAAGAGAGTCAAACTAATAACTGAGTGCCCTCAACATTTTCAATTTTCTTTGTGAGTATAAGATGAACATACAATAGATCCCGATAGACGGGGAACAAAGTACGCGTTCAACAAATTAAATCTATGCCTCCACTTAGGTGCACTTAACAAATGGATGCATATATGAGGAATTCCTATAAACAACTATTGGGAAATCACAGATCAAATGAACAAACACTAAAAGTATGAATTGATCATTTTTAGTTGAGAAGATCAAGCACATTCATTTTAACTAAATCAAAAGGTGAGAGACAATTCTCACACTGTAAGGTGACATTTTAACTAACAGCATGTGGAATTATAAGTTTAATCGTGATATTCGGAAACATTTCGCTATAGTATGATTGTTCATTCCAATATTTCCACATTAAGACAGGCCAAAAGGCAGGGGAGAAAAAGACTTATATTAAGGCAAAGAGCAACTCCTTAGGGCACAATGTCATTTTCTATTTAGGTAGAAAGCTAAAAGATCACAACTTTCTATCAGCATACCAACTCAGCACCCTTTTTATCAGATAAATAAGAATAAGCATCATTTTCACCAAGATTTCTGAAGTCCAAATTAATTTTGCCTTGACCTTAGAAATTGCAGTTCATATCCATTTACCCTTGGAACCCAAAAAAAATTAGAATCTAATTAATCCATGTAGAAAAGAAGGACTACACAACAAATGCAGCATATATGAACCTAAAAGAATTTACAAATTAATTCCAAAAAATAAAATTCAAGTAGAAGGAAAGGGATAAATTGGATCTAAAATTCAAAACCCAGATGGGAAATTTTTTCACATTTCATAAAACTAAAATAAAATTGGGAAAAGGAGTATGTTTAAAGCAAGCCCACAAGGAAAGAATATCAGATTCACAAGAACAGCAAGAAAGAAAACATAAAAAAAAAAAAAAAGCAGCCAATGCGAGAAAGAGGAGAATTCTTGGATGCAAACATAATCAAGAACTGTAGCAAGAACAGAGAAAGATTCTTACAGCTGAAGAAAAAAGAAGAAGCTTGAGGCCAATTCAATCCTCACCTCAATAAGAAATGGCCCTCATTGTAAAATATTGTGCCCTCGTCAACTGCAGAAAGGCCATCGCTTTCACAGGAGATAACACACCTGAAAGTGGAGTATGGCCTGAAACATGCGCATTATAGCTGTGTGTTTTTGGGCAGAATAGTATAGGTTGCAGAGTTTGATTCTGTTTTAGAGAGAGAGAAAAGTACAAAATCAGAGTCCACAGCTGTCTCTTTTGTTCATTCAAAGCCTAGTTGAAAGGAAAGGAAAAGAAAAGAACAAAACGAGAGAGAGAGAGAGAGAGCTGTTGACTTGTAATTTCAACTTGACATTCGTATTTTCAAGTTTTATCTGCGAAAACAGATGGAGCGTGACAAATAGTAGTATACCTATAGATTAAAAAAAATTAAATAATATAGAGAAGAGGATAAATAATATGTTGCTAAATTTAATTATCCTCTTCTTTTAGACGCAAAGGGGTTTTAAACTTTAAAAAGAATAAAATGTAGGATAGCACATGAACACGAGAAAAAAAATTAGAAAGACCCCATACTATTGGTCCCAAACTATTTTTTTTTTTTAATCTCAAATAAATCATTGTACAATTTTTTTTTAGGACAAAACACACTTTTCTGTTATAATTTTTTTTAAATGATAATTTAAATTATTTATAGCTTTAAAAATAGTTTATACTTTATGGTTTAATTCAAAAATCTAATACACGATACTTTTTTTGCAATATTAGTTGAATTTTTTAAATTTAGGTCTTACTCACAAAATAATGTAATTTTTTAAATAAATTTGAAAAGATTGATTTTCATGTATAATTTTTTTATTCTTTATATTTGGATGAGTACTTATTAGTACGAATGTGTAAGAATTTCAGACGTACAATCTTATAGTTCATTAAAGTGTTATAACAAGTGCAATATACTATATTTATAATAAATTTAAAATTAATATGATAAAAAATTGAAATTACATTTATATTTAAAATTATATATAATAGATAAAATTAAAAAGTATTTAAAAAAATTAATTTAGAATTAATATACTCTATCCGTTCACAATATTTAATCTTATTTAAATACACGTGGTTTAATGCAATATGTCAGAGGATATGTGCATTGTGAAGTTCGTTTATGAATTTAAATATTGTATATAAAATTTTTAATTATTATTTATTATATTCAAAACTATATTAAGAAGACGTATTCTCTCACTAAGCCATATTGCACCTATAATATATAATTACACTAACTATTTAACTATTATTACTAATGTAAATAAAAGTTTTACATGAAGCATACTCATATACATATAAATTATAATAATGTTGACCACTCGGTTGGGTAATGAGGATATGGAATGAGAATGAATGGAGATTAACGACGATTCATTCATATGAGAACTCTTTGGTATTATTTATTACTAGTTTATTTATATTAATATAATTAATTATTTTGTATTATACATGAATTTAAAAATTATAATGTCAAGTAATATTAATCATTCTATATATTATATTTTTGTTTTAAAAATACTGCACAATTCACTATTCATCAGTAACAAAGACTTGTAAATTGCATCTCATTCTACTAATAATTATACATAAAGATGTCTTTCTTTTATTTCATTCACTTAAGGTGAATAATACGACCACATCAAGAATTATTGTATATATTTAGAAGAGACAAAATAAAAATTGAAGTATCAACTATTATTCAAATAAGTTCATAGCTGCCAGAATTATGCATGAGTCGAATGAAAAATGACTCGAGGCTTTTATTTTTAACACAGAGAATGAAAAGTAAGATATTATGCTTTCAAAGAACTTTTTAAATTTTTTATTTAAAGACTTTTTAGATTTTTACAAATTAATTCCAATAAAATATCAATAAAGTAATTTTTAACTTTTTTCTAACAAATTTGAAAAAAAAATTGCCGTCATAAATTAATTTATATTTTAAACAAAAAAAATTATTATTAGATAAGTATATATATATATATTTATATATACAAATAGATACATAAATAGATAAATATATATCTTAAGAATACTCACTCCGTCCTGGAGGTGTTCGTACACTAAAATATGCATAACTTATAAGAAAAGTGTGTAATGAGTAAGTGTGATGTGTCAAATGATAATATTATAATAATAAAATTAGTTGATTTAGTGTAAAAGTAATGACATTTTGTGTAAAAATATGAATATTGGATAAAGTTAAGGAAAAAACTTATAGGAGATTGTTTCATTACATGAGATCTGTCACTTATTAATAAAAAGTTATCATCTTTTAATTTTGATAAAGTTTTAATAAAAGTGATAAAAACCTAATACAAAGTAATAGCCACTCTAACAAAAATATTATCACTTATTAAAAGTGATAATTTTTTATTAATAAGCGTAGGTCTCATATCATTTTATATTAAAAGTGTGCAATTAATTGTAGGACGTAAGGAGTAATAATTTAATTTATAAAATATTAAAAAATAAAAAGAATAGCATAAGAGCAATGAGTTGAACCTTGCACCTAAAGGTAGAAAAGAGAACTTCAACCAATTGAGTTTATGATAAAAAAAAAATTATAACAAATAAATTAAAAAAATTAGGTCTAAATTTGCATCATCAGGTAAATTAATGATGTGATCTATAAACATATTTTCAAAATATGTTTGGTACATATGTTTTAAAATGATCTTTATTTTATATTTTACATGTGATCTTATCTTTTAAGTCTTGGATAATTTTGTTAGTTTAAAAATAATATTAAATATAAATTATATAATTTAAAAATATAAAAAATAACTTTCAAATCAAATAATATTTTAAATAAAATATGATTTATTTAAAAAATTATATAAATTCAAAGATAAATATATATAGTATAATTAATGAAACTTAAATTTATCAAAACAATAAAAAATTATAATGTTAAAAATGAAAACCTGGTTTTTATATCTATAACTCTTGAAATAATTATACATAAAACAAATAATTTATACAATTATAAATAATACTACACCCGTGAAATTACTTTCATATGTAAACTTACATGTTTATTAAAAAGATAAGATATTGACTTTTGTGAATATGAGTTGTTTTCTTTTTGTAGGTGTGAAAATAATATTAATAATTGTGGTTACTGGATGAATTTCAGAATAGTAATAACACTATTTAGGAGTAAATTAATTAAAATGTAATAGTAGTGGTGAAGATGAATGATCTTTTTATTTATGTGTAATCTATTAATATATTTTGAATATAAAATAATCATGTATATATGTTTAGAAGTTGAAAGGTTAGTTTTCTATTAATTAATTTTACTTTATGTTATATTCAATGAATTGTTAATAATAATTAATTAATTATATATGTTTACAAATTTAGTAAGTAAAAACTTGGCTAATAAATAAAGTTTTCAAAAAAGGAATAAAATTTTGTTATTATATAGTTATAGAAAAATGAATGAGATTATAAAAATAAGTTAAAAAAGGGATAATCACTAACTTCATGGTGATTGTCTTCTTAATAATACCCATTATCATTGTCATCTTAAATTTATACCAAACCATTCTGCCAAAATGTCACATTACTTTTCATGGAAATAACTACTAAAGACACTAATTTTGGCTTTGTTTTGGAATTTAAGAGTACGAAGCATTTTATTATTTTAATAAAATTAAATATTAAACATGTTTTAGCTCTTTTTTTTCTTTCTAAAATTCAAGCTCGACAATTTTATTTAAATATAAAAAGTTAATGAAAAAAATATTAAATATTATACAAGCTCAATTAGGCTCGAGAGCTACTCAAGTAGCTCGAGCTCGAGTCGATTTCGATCTTACGAGTCGAGCACGAGTAGATTGCGAGTCGGCTTGACTCATTTACACCCTCATTTGTAGGTATTTAAATATATTATTTGTAGGTGCGAATTTAATATGAAATTTAAAAATAGATTCTAAATTTCAAACTTGTATGAAATGGGAAGCGCAAAATCCTAAATACTCCATCCGTCCCATTATAACTTGCTCATTTTGTCATTTTCGTCTGTTCCACTATATGTTGCTCATTTGTTTTTTTACTTTTTTCGGAAACTACTTTTCAATTATTTATTATTATTTTAAATACTTTTTATATTATTCTCATTACTTTTTTACTTTTCTCCATCAAATGACCTGTACTATATTAATATTTTTATACCTTTTTAATATTAGAGCCCAAAAATTATGAGCAACTTATAGGGGAAGAAAGGTACATCAGTGCTAAACCAAAACAACACAACCTTGGAATATTTTGCTAAATTTGAATGTATATTTAAGAAACAAAATGAAAAAATAACGATGATACCAAATTGATATTTTCTACAATATTTATTTCTTCATTATTTTCTTGCTGTATCATTTTTTCTTGTTTTATCTATTTGTTTAAGTTGTCTAATTCTTTTGAACGAATAACTTTAGGTGTCTTCTCTCTTTAGCTACCCAAAAATCAAAAGTTCTAGTCCCTCCGTTAAGTTAGCTTTTTAAGAAATATTTTTTTATGTGACTTGCTAGTAATACTTAAATTGAAAATATAGTTTTTAATGTGGCTGTATTGTTGAATTTGAGTGAATAAAAAAATATTTTGATGTATAATTATTAATGAAATGAAATGTAACTTAAACATATCTTCTGAAACGGAGAGAGTAAATCTAAGAAAAAACTTATTTATTGCCTAAATTTAAAAATCGACAAACTAATATTTATATAAATTATGATAGTTTGATATTATTAAATTTACACAAATTCTTTTGTGAACAAATTTTATAGTATGAGATTAATATCAATAGCATTGTATCTAATAGTATCATAAATCTATTTGCTTGTATACATTTCATATTATAAACAGGTTTTATGGGAATTTACTCTTAAATTATGTGTTTTTTGGTGGATTTAATTAAAAAGTTTATCTAGTGTACTGAAAATATTGTGGTGTAGAATTCTAGATAAACTTTTTTTTATTATAATGAAATATATCTTTATTAGATAAAATAATATATTAAATTTGAATAGTTTAAATGATTAGAGCTTCACTACCTAACATCTTAGATTTAAGATACAAAAGCAAAAAATTATTCAATCTTGTGGTGTTCCCCTTAAGGATTAATGAGGTGGTAGTTCCTCACTTGTGGGTCTCAATACTATTTTTTATTTTTAACTTTTAATTTTCAACCGTTTTTTTATTTATTAATATGTAAACAAATAAATAAATAAATATATACATATAATTTTTTTATATGCATATGCGGATTTTTGGTAAGAAAACTAACATTTTAGAGTAGATTTTCTGTGAACCAGTTTTATATTATGAATTGATATTAAATCATTGATATTATTACATGAATCCATTGATACCATAATGTTTTATATTATAAATTGTTAAGTCATCATTGAATACAAATAACGGTATCAGTGAATTCATGTATAGTATTAGTGAATACATATAGTAATGTAAAATTCATACTGTGAAATTGGTGCACCCTTGATTTTGCAAAAAAAATTAATAGATAGAATCAAAGGAAACAAAAAATTTACAAATTTTTGAGCGAACAATTTCATAAAATGAAATTTATATCAGTACATATTGATATCATTGTATTTATCCAACTATACACCGATAACATATCATCTTTTTATAGTATAAAAATTTATGGCATTAATAATTAAATGTAATGAAATCAATTTTATATCATGGATAAATTAGACAAAAGATGTATCACTAAAATATTAATAATAGATAAAGAGTAATTCTTGTGCGCACTTGAGTGCATATTATTCGTTTGAAATTTTGGGTCAATTTCAGTTTAGTTTTGACTCCACCCAAACTTATAAAAAACTTGTGAGTCGTTATTGAATTTGATTTACTTAAATTAATTCGTTGTGTGGGTTTGATTTGTAGAAATCCAATTTACTTAAATTAATTACCATTTCTGGTAACATTTTGGGTGTTGATATGCATAAACCCAATTTAAGTGTAATTAAATGTAGTTGTTGTTGGGTTGTGTGTATAACAAGACGAGCCTTAGAACATTGCTTATTGGGCGTGTAGGTTTGGCTTTGTTGTAACATTAATACTCCAAAACAAATCTAGTAATACTATGTGAATAGGTCAGTAATATCTCAAGTGCCAAAAATAACACAATTCGATGAATAACTATATATTAAAAAAAAATCAAACTAAACTTAAAATCCAAAATCAACCAAAAATTTGTGTTAGATAAGTTTATTAAATACCGATGCAATAAACAGGAATTAGCAGAATTTTAATTGTATTATCAAACAAATGATTATGAGTATATTGTGAAACTCTTGCAAAATTAAAAGAGAAGTCATGTAATTCTTGTACTTAAATTAAAAGTGGAGAGTGATATAAAAAGTGAAATCACTTAATTAATAATAACTTTAAAAAATATGTATGTAGAAAAAAATGGATTACATCCAAAATCACTTTTATAGAATTCGAAAGCAAATAAAAATAATAGTTGCAAAGACTTTAAAATTAAATTTTTTTTCTTCAAAATAGTAGTTCTACACACAATCGTGGCCAATCTCACTGTACAGCCCAAAAAGAGAAGCTAGATAAAGAAAAAAGTTACTTTTCTCTCTTATAGGGTGAATCGTGTGATTTGAACCGTTGATTTGCAGTCGGGGCGTGTGCACCGTTGATTACGAGTAATCCACCTTCTTTAACAAGTTCTCTCACATCACCGACAAAAATTCAATTCTGAAAATCTCTTTGGCGCCAACATTCAGGTCTCTCTCTCTCTCTCTCCCTCTTTCTCTCTCTATGATGATATACGATCTTATGCAGGGAGAAAATCCAATCGAAGAATTCGATTAATTTGGGAATTTTTTTATTTAATCGAACCAACCAAAGAGATTGATCTGACATTACGAGCTGTTTCCATCTTTTGTAATATGAATTGTTTTTCGAAAACTCCATAGATGCTAATAGAAGGACTTGAATTCCACAATTTATATGCTGTTAACTCATAACCGTTTTAATGTGAAATTAATTCTTCCAGTTGTTGCAGGAGAAGTGATATTGGAAGAGATATCCAGGCAAAAACTAAATTTCTTCAGGCGTTGTTCATGGCAGTCAAACACAAAAATCCGTCGGAAGGGGAAGAAGAGATCAAAACATGGAAGAAACTTAAAGTTATCTTTAATGGTTCATCATCACAGGTTCTGATTTCTCTTTCAAATATTTTTATTAATGTTACACCTACATCTAAGATAAGATTGCATGGTATGTCACTGCCTATTTCATATCGTCACAGCGATAGTTTTACAAAAAAATGTGACACAAACATAAATATTTGTTGACCGACGTAATTAATGTGTTAATCCATTGATTCACACTTAAATATTAGAAGAACGACAATTAAAATACGATAAAAAGGACTAGACTCAGTTTCATTCATTCTCAAATTCAACTCCCTTTATAATAATAATTAGACGCCTATTTATACTAGAAATAAAGATATTAAAAATCATAATGAATCAATTAAAGATCCTTACAAATCAATAAAAATCTCAAGAAATCCTATCAATTTTATATATAATATTTACATTCCTAATCGATTGAATAGATTATTTCCAAAGATTAAGGTGTTTCCTTTTCTCTTATTAACTTTGTTATTCAGTGGTCTAATTTGTTTCTATTGGTCTTCTGAAAAGGAATGATAGAGGTCCATATCATTATTTGATTTAGATTTATGCTTAGAAGGCTTGTTTTGATTTCAATAATTTTAGGTTTCTTATTTCTCAAGTTTATTCCATACTATAAATAAATAAATAAATAAAATTCTAACTATTATTAGGAGATTGAATTTGATGAATAAAACCTCATGGTATTATCTCATATATCTTCTCTTTTACGTGGTTGCATCATTTTTGTTATGATCATGTAATTGAATTTACAAAAGCCTTAACCCCCTCACTACATAATATGAGTGTGTTGTTTTTTGTTTCTAATGATCAGAGTTTGGATGCCACCACGACAGCGGCTGTAATGAAAAAATGCAACAACAATATTGTCAAGAAAGAAAGAGACCACTCTTTGAAGAGGTAATATAGATCATTTTATTCAGTTTACTTTTCTGATGCACATTCATATATTTCCTTTTCATTGTTCCTTCAACAAGCTATTTTGTTTCTAACAAGGGTAATAATATCTTAATTCAGCAGGCATAGGTCCACAGACGATCAGACTAACGATAAAGCTCTTCCAAGTGTAAGTGTTCCTTAAATCTGGTCCAAAATATATGGAAACAACTGCGTGGTCTTTTCATAATCTCCTACTTCACTTACTCATGTTATGCTTTCTCTCTCGTCAGAGATTCACCGAAAGTGAGACTGCTGAGAAAGTACGCGAAGGTGAAGCCAGTCAGAGTTGCACAGTTCTAGCTTCACAAACTGATAGTACGTATATTGAGTGTCATAACTGTATGTACCTAACAGATATAGTAGTTTTCAATTGTTTATCTATTTATTTTCATCTTTTGTAGTAAATTGTCGTGTTTCAAACCAAGGTGGTTGTGTGGAACCTACTTCTACATCAGAACAGAGTAACTTTGTTCTACATATTACTCAAGAAGAGGGTGATTTATCAGAAAGGCAGGCAGCTAAACTGAAGCAGAAAAATAAGAGGATGGGTCGTGAATTGAGGGAGTATGTTGCTAAGTGTGTGGAGCTGAACGAAGACAATAAACGTATCATGGTTCGTCTTCTACACTATGCTTCTTCAGTATCTTCCGTTTTTACTGCTTAATTACTGTTAAATTTGAGTCTAAATTGCGTGTTTTGTTATGTTATATTGCGATTGGGATTTCCTGACAAATTATCGCGACATGTATTGCTAATAGAAAAACTGGTAATGTTATGCAGGATGAGTTGAAGCAAGTGTGCCACCCGTATGTGATAAAAATGCTTGAAGCCAAGAACCCGTGCAGCAATCGTCAAACATAACAAAAATTGAGTTACCAAGATAGTCAAGTAAAGCAGGATGAATGGATGGGATGGGACTGACTTCAAGTCACTAATAAGACTTGATCATTTGAAACAGAAAATTATCGCATTCTATTTTGTGTACATAGTGAAAATTATTTAACTCATGTCCTACTGCATATCTTTCTGTGGGTACTACAATAAACTTAAGTAGTGAATTTATTTCTATTTTTATTACCTCATCTAATTGGAGGGTGAAATCGTTCAACCATGAATTTTCTTCTGAAGCAGAATTCAAAAAATCATCAGCTTGCCACTCTTAACCAACAGGAACATTCCATAATCATAAAATCTGCAAAATAGCGTTCAATATTTCACAGGTAAGAAAGCTACATTATTTGTAAAACGTCGAAAACATAGAAACGCAATATTTAGTGATTGATAGATAGGGAGTTTGCTTACCACTCTGAACCATCAGGGAAGTGATCTAAAGCATCTTGCTTCCCATTCACATAGTATTCAACAACTGCTTTCATTCTCTCGATCTTATCGGGGTGATAATTTATATGGATTATCACCGGCTTAAGCTTGCGTAGCTCTGCGTCTCTCCTAACATTTTTGAAGAGAACCTTACTATTCATGAACATATAATAATCCATAGTTCTTTTAGAAGCATGAAGCCCCTCATACCCAGGATGTGATGGGAAGAAAAGCTCCTGATTATAGACTGCTTGGTCCCACGCATTCTCTCTAGCCAAACGCCCAGTCACACGATCTAAAAGCTCGATAGAGGGAATAGTAGGTCTTATATAAAAGAACCCGGAATTGTACACCCATATCCTTATTGTATGAACGTACCTTGCCCAACCCATTTCAGGTTCATCAAAAACATCATTGAATCCATAAGCCGTCCTGTTATCATGACCATCAGTCATGGACTCCACATCCGTGTCTCTGTAGAGATGTTCGAATGGATTTTGCAAGTAGATTACGTCTACATCTGAGAGGAGAACGCTATAACCTAGCTGCAAGAACTCCCTCAATACCTTAAACTTCAATCCTGAGACGCTATGGCTTCCTCCTTCCCTTGCAATGGAATCAAAGCTTTTGTCCGAATCTGTTTTAACTTCATCGGGGTCTCTTCTGTAGACGGTCACATTGTTTGATTGGCACCAACTGAGGATTTCCTCATCCAATGCAAAAACTAAGTAGTTTGTTATGCCCACTCTTTTGATGTTTGTGTACCAAAGCTCCAACAAGTCCTCAACATTTGAGTTTGCAAGTGTAACAATAAGTTCACGATTCACAGCAACTTTCTCCAGCATCCTTGCCAACCTCGGGTTGACAGATTCATCAGGTATGACTGTGGGGTTCGTTCGGAGCCCCTTAACCGTGCCAAAGGGCCCAGCCTTTTTCTGTTGGCCTAACACCATTACCTGTTTCTGTGCACTATCTTTCCCTTGTTCAGCCAACCGAACAATCTCAGTTAACTCCCTTATTTTCTTTTCCAATTCTGCATTCTTCTCAGAAGCAGCAACTAACTCTGACTTAATTATGTTTAGGCGTTCTGATGACTCACATTTAGTGGTAATAACCTGAGTGAGTGATATACCATGTTAGTTAAGCCAAGGACCTAAACAAGAATATCTCTACAACAGCCAGAATAACCAATTATGGCTATATTTATTTTCAAAGTAGTAATGGCAAATGAATCTATGCATCTCCATTATATCAATCAGAGAAAAACAAATTACCTAGAAATGATTTGTTTAGATTGATACAAGATTATCTCATTCTAATTTGGATCCAACAAAGAATTTGTCTCTTGTTTTATTATATTTTCCCCTTCGTCACTATAATTTTTCCCACTATTTTGGGGAACACAACAACGAGTTCCAAATAATTGTCTCTTTAAAGGAACTACAAATGGCATCCATTCATCAACAGTAAAATAACACTTTCTAGTGAACAACGCTTGGGTTGAAAGAGTAAAATGAATGACCTGGTGGTGAGAGGGGACGAAAATTCCGTCCGGGTAGAAGAAGGCGAAAACGCAGCCGAGGAACAATCCGACGCCGACCGCCGCCGCGATTCTGGAGCGAAGCAGTGATTGGCCACCGCCGTCTTTCCTCATCAATGCACCCTCTCTGCGGTCGCCAATCATCAGTTCTCAAACATCTGTTATTCAACCATATAACAGAGTATGTAATCAACTTCCTTTCCACAAACAATGTGCCTTTAGGCCATCTTTGATTAAGGATCGATTATGCGGGTGGGATTCGATCATCCTTCGTCTCGTTTAACTTCGGATTGCTATATTAAATTTCATCTTATCTAAATAATTATCATGTTTATTATTTTGGGAAAATTATAAAATGGCTCCCAAAATTGACGCAAATTACAAATTGATTCGGTGAAAAAAAAAAATTTATTCTGTGCAAAAAAAAAAAAAATTATGTTAAAAAATTATGAACCAATTTGTAAATATAGCTACTTTTTTTATTCAATATATAAATAATCCTATTATTTATTTACTCAAAAGCATTGATGCAAATGGCGACCGCCTAGGCCTCGGCGGTGAAAAAAGGCGGTCAGGGCTCTTGGCGGCGCCTAGGCGGCCTCAGCGGCGCCAAGCAAATGGCGGATTTGGCGGTTTACGCCGGATTTTGGCGGATTTTTGTTTTTTTGAGTTATGTTATGTTACTTATGTACTGTTTAGTCAGTTTTAATTTTTAAATTTAAACAATTAATAAATTAATAATTAAAATAATATTAATATAGTAATAATGTAATATCTAATAACTAATAAGTAATAAAACTAATAATAAGTAATTAATATCTAATTATTTTTGTGTTTTGTTTAGAAGATGAACAATATCATTTTATGATGGTTTTTAGTATTTTATGGACTTGTTGTATTTTGTGAAAAATGCATTTGAGTATTAAACTATTAATTATGTTTTAAGTTTATAATTTATTGTGAAATGTACATTTTTATTAGAAAAATAAATAAATATTAGTAGAATTTTATTAAAAATATATTAAAAAACTTGGCACCGACTAGGTGCCGCCTAGGCGGTCTTAGAGCTTGAAGGTGGTCGATCGACCGCCAAGCGTCATTTACACCCTTGCTCAAAAGATAAAATTAATTATTCGTTCATGGATAATTTTTTGTAGATAGATAATTTTATTATTTAAAATGAATATATTATTATATTTTTAGAATAGATCTCTTGTGTATCAAGTAAATCATGCGATTCAAATATATTTTTAATAAATTACATAAAAAATACTATTGAAAAATTACACATATTATTACTAAAAAGTGTATTTATTTTTTATATTTTTCAATAATAATATATATAACATTTTAATAATAATGGTATAACTTTTTTAAAATATACTTAAAGTTGCAAGGGTGCACCTGATTCATACAACACTAAAGCTATATTTATATAGTGCTTCTGCTGTGCACAAGAGTGCATGGTATGCACCCTTATTTTTTTACTATTTCCAATTCAATTTCATTTTTGCCAAAAACTTCATAAACATACATATACATACGTCTTAGTTGGATTTTCATTTTACAACTCATGATGAAAATGACTAACATATAATTTTGGCAGACTAAATTTCATAGCATATATATATATATGTTGCAGGTAATATTTTGCAAGAAAAAATTGGAGTTGAATCGTACATCGAAATGTAATAGATAATATTGGGTTTAGTTCATAATATATAAATGAATAAATGCAATAAATAATTTGTAATATCTGAAAAATAATTTGTAATACTTAAAAAACAATATATAATACCTAAATAATTATAATTTATAATATTTAAAGAACAACTTATAAATGAATAATTAATAAATGAATAAACCAGAATAATAATTTATAATACCTAAAGAACAAATTATAATACTCAAAAAATAATATATAATACTCAAATAATAATTTATAATATCCAAAGAATAATTTATAAATGAAAATTTAATAAATAAATCGACTAATGCTCAAAGAACAATTTATAATACCCAATGAATATCTTATAATACCCAAAGAATAATTTATAATACCCATAGAACAATTGCTTAATTTTCCCATGAATTATTTGAATATTATTTTTAGTTTAATTATTTACTTTTTCTTGGGGTTATGAGTTGGTCTTGGGGTATTATAAATTATTCTTGGGGTATTGTGATTTGTTCTTGAGGTATTTACTTATATTTGTTCTTGGGGTGTTGTGATTTGTTCTTCGGGTATTGAGAATTATTTTTGGGGTATTGTTTAGAGTTGTTCTAGGGGTATTATGAGTTGTTCTTGGGATAGTATGAGTTGTTCTATGGGTATTATTATAATACTCATATAATACTTAAAAAATAATTTATAATACCTAAAGAACAAATTATAATACTCAAAAAACAATATATAATACTCAAATAATAATTTATAATATCCAAATAATAATTTATAAATGAAAATTTAATAAATAAATCGAGTAATACTCAAAGAACAATTTAGAATACCCAATGAATATCTTATAATACCCAAAGAAAAATTTATAATAACCATAAAACAATTGCTTAATTTTTCCATGAATTATTTGGATCTTCTTTTTAGTTTAATTATTTACTTTTTTTTTTGGTATTGTGAGTTGGTCTTAGGGTATTATAAATTATTCTTAGGGTATTGTGACTTGTTCTTGAGGTTTTTACTTATATTTGTTCTTGGGGTATTGTGATTTCTTCTTCAGGTATTGAGAAGTATTCTTATGGTATTGTGAGTTGGTCTTGGAGTATTTGTTTAGAGTTGTTCTAGGGGTATTATGAGTTGTTCTTGGGTATTTATTTAGAGTTGTTCTAGGGGTATTATGAGTTGTTCTTGGGTATTTATTGAGAGTTGTTCTTGGGATAGTATGAGTTGTTCTATGGGTATTATAATACTCATATAATACTCAAAGAATAATTTATTACCTAAAGAACAAATTATAATACTCAAAAAACACAATAT